>JAMYHI010000064.1:0-70003 GCA_025531525.1 Pichia sp. P7020A | reverse complement strand
GAAGTCGACTCGATTTCCTCATCGTAGATTATGTAAGCGCGGTTGTATAGCCAGTTAAACCTGACTTTATTACAATACATGAGCTATACTTAACAGAGATTATGCACTGGATGCAAACTTGGATTTCACACCTGCATATATGGCTACCAGATTGTTCCTTTCGCATGTTATTGATATTAAGACGATATATTTGGACCACAAATTAAAGCGTGCAGATTGTAGGACCGGCCATATATTTTCATATCTAGCTCTTTGAATAAACTTATAAGGTTTAGAAAGCCGAAAGAACACACAAATTTTATAGCATGCACATGCATATATGCATGCATGCACATGTGTTTCTCGAAGTATATCGGCCATGGGTTAAATAAATTACTGCCGACCGATGCAGGCGGATCTATATTCATATCCTCCTGCAGATTAAACTATATCGAAGTTTCCTTAAGGATAGCTTGCGAAGTATTGGTCGTGGCTTACGCGTGCTTATGTATACATGGTCTCGACATTATCATGGCTAGTCAGACAGAAACTGTTTGTGTGGTAAAAGCATTTGTCCTCTCAACTCCGCATCTCGAATCTAGAGTCCAGCTACATAGAATCTCCCACATGCATGCTAAGTGTGTGCATACACATTTTCCTCAATATGGCTGGCAGTTTTCAGATCGGTCCTTGTTGGATCTAGGAAGCGCCGAGAGCTATATACGTACGGCCGGCCCGCTGCCGCGGCCCGGCTTTCAAACTAATTGTATTTTTTTTTCCTTCGCTCGTTTTGGCTCACCGAGTTCCCGATTGGGAAGCCGCCAAGATCCCAGTGCGCTAGTATACGGCCAGAAAGAGGCTTGGCTATATACAATATGGGCGATCTGGTGCAGGATCCCCGGCTATAGTGACAAAACTGCTCACAGCGCAGCCTGTTAAGTACTGCCCAGCTCTTAAGCTATACAGGAGCTATCTCTGGCCGATTTACTAAGCTTTGATAAGCAATAGCTCATTTATATATGAGACTGATTAAGCATAAATTATTAATGCGGTTGCGGGATCATCACTAGAGCTTGTGAGGGTACTGGGACATAAATATAACCCGTAATGCATTTATAGAGAGAGTCATAGAGCTATATAGAGCTATATAGTTTAAGAGCTATCTTGCATATAAGAGCTAGCTTGCTTCGACAATAATACCGCCAATCGGCCGCTGGAACATGCATGCATGCATGTACAAGCTATATAGCTCTCTTTCTTTTGTCCCTATGCATATACCGGCGCTACATATATTCAAATCCGTGTGCCCGCATCCCTTAGCGAGTTGCGGTTATAACTCTCCCAATCGACTATATCTAGACACACATGCATGCTATACGCGATCATCAGCTGTTTACAATCAGCTAGTCAAGTCCCTAGCTCTATCTAGCTTATACAAGCTTAAGCGCAAACGCGACTCACATGTTTAATAAGGGGATTTGTACCATTTGTAGTTCCAGTTAAGAAGGTTCCGTGTTCACATGAAAAAAATTATCAATTATTTGCAAATTTTCGGTCATCGCTATCAGTGAAACGTCTTAAATTGATAGCCATACATAGCAACGAGATACCAGGATATAGCTGGAAACTAGTTCAGAAGAATAGTCATGCGGTCAACACATAAATCGAAGAAGCACGTTCATAAAATTGATTAACTATATAGCTCTTGTTTCAGAGGGATGCATATATGCATATAGTGTATGTTCGAATCAACTCGATGCATGCCCGAACACATATATATTTGAGGACTTGTAGCCGTATATCTGCCAGATCCGTTCGATTTAAGAATACTTGGCCATAAACGCCCAGCTAGTAATGAAGCCATCCATTAGTCACTATCGCTATCGTCAGCACGCCCTCTCTTTTTCATATCCTTACCTTTGTCTGCGTACACAAACTTCTCAAACTTGTACACGCGAGCAGCTCTTGTTGCGGCGGTCTTGTTTGTATCACCTAATCCTGCTGTTCTCCGATGTGTGTACCCTTCGAAAAATTGCCATTCTAATTTTCCGGAACGCTGAACGCAATACTTGATCGTGTCCTTGGCAATCTTTTTAACTTTCCATGAATCGTAGGGTTCTCCATTGAATAAGGTGATGGTTATGACATTCCTATCAACTACTTTCGGCTTCGTGAATAGTTTCATGTTCCCATATTCATCAAACATATCATCATCATCTCTCTCAACAGGAGGGAGTTTACCCTTGTATACTTGTCGTTGTTTTGCAAGAGTATCGTAAAACTCTTTACAACTCTTGAAAAAATTGGCAATCAACGATTGGTTTTTGGCAATATTCCTTTCAATGTCCTTTATTTGCATACCGACATGAGGAAAGTTGAATATGATATTATTCACATGTAGCCCCCCTAGGACTTCAATACTCTTCCCACTACCACTACCCTGCCTTTTACTACCCATTTTGATATCGAGAGTGTCACATAATCGCGTTCCGTCAATTCCATGATATATTTTACTTACGCCTAAGTCACGGAGCTTGGCAAGGTTCGCATCAATGGCTTCAGCCCCGTATTTTTGATGTAGTTCTTCCAATGTATCGAAAGAAGTAGCAATCAAGTTACCAGCCACAATAAGTTTCTTTTGCACAATGGATAAACTGTACGAGAAATCACCATCACCGATAATCAGAATGCGATCGTGCTTGTAAAACGGCACAAACACTTTACTCTCATCAAAGGGTTCTTCTTCTTTGTCAGCATCTGTAGTATCCGGTATTGCTGCTTTTAGTGCCTCAGGCCTGTTTGGTTTCACTTTCTTGCCATTTGAAGGGTAATGTATAGCTTTGTTTTCCAGCTTCCGTTTCTTCTGCTGTAGTCGCTGTTGTTCTTGTAAATGCTTTGCTAGAGAGCTAGCAAGTCCACCCTTGGATTTCTTAGCAGCCATAATGTTGCTGTATGTAAGGGTACGTGTAATTCAATAGGAGAAAGGACCTCAACTACAAAAACATGAAAAGTGTAACACAACGGAGTGAATAAATTTTGCAACATGTACACATGCATGTGTGAGACCAAATTTCTCTTCCTTTGCGCGGCTCGCGGCTCGCGACGAGGCTCGGTACTCGGTACAGATCGTGATTTGCCGCAAATTTGGGGGGTCTTCTATAAAGCAACTTTGGAAACGACCACTCTCAGCTGGGGAACACCTTTTCAACACTCTTAATGGACCATGATTGACCAGTGACCGGATCTGTTAGTTGGCCCCTCCTTGCAACATAATCTGAGAACTTGACCTTACTTTTGTCAAAGGGCGATATTTGTAGCTTACCTGATGGTTCGACGATTTGGGCAAGTATTATGGAATCGGCATTGTCACCATTAGTATCATCGGAATCGCCGATATTATTCATAACGCCGAAATTTTGGTTGTTGAAATGGCTTCTGTTGAGATATATTAGCTCACGGAATGAGTAAATGTGGTCATTTGGTAGTATTATTGGATCATCATAGATATTTGATCTTGTCTGCAATGTGTATGGAAGTAAATTTAGGAGATGTTTCATTAGTGGTGAACAAATTGGACATTTGCTGGATCCATAGTAAAGTGCCAATTTCTCAGCTTCTTTCTGTGAATGTACGCTTGTTGTACCTTTTTGACTGATAAGATCTGCAAACTTTCCACCATCTTCGATATTTCCAGAGAGTTTACAAGCCTTCGTTTTCATTGTCGATCCACCGATGTTGAGCATTGTCACCAATAACGGCTTCTCTTCTATTCCATAGAGTGCCTTGAAATTAGATATGAATTGATCACCTAGCTGTTCCCATCTCTGCGGAGAAACGAGCATCATATACTTCTGTGTAAGGTCCCTCACTTCACTCACGGAGGCTTTACGAGTGCCTCTCGATCGGTAATAGTGTTTATGTCCTTCGTTATAATCGGTGCGGTCCTTAAGCATAAGTTTTGCCCAAGCAATAGATCCACCCCTAGCAACTTTCTGAATTTGTTCTTCCAGTTGGAATGGTTTCAAATACTTCTTTGCATACATGAGCGCCACGTCGAATTGATTACTCTGTATAAGCTGCAAGAATTCCTGTAAATCACATTCGAATTCAATATCTCCGCCATCATTAAGCCGTTCCGGATATTGTTCTCTCAATGCTTTCAAGTTTTTCCGATTTTCGATACACCACAACTTTAAGAGTTTGAGACTGTGACCATTGACGATTTGGTCTCGAATCTTCAAACCTTGGAAAATGACATCCATGTCTATCAGGTCCGATACGCCGAGCCCTCTTGCAAGAAAGACGGCAATGTTAGAGCCACCATCAACATCTTTATCAGTATTGGCTACAAAGTTGTTAGAGGTGTGAATGAGATACTCTGCTATGAATAGGTTTGTCTCCTCTCTGTAAAAATCGAGTAATTCCAAAGGAACGCTCTCATTGAGTTGCGATGTAGTCATTTTCCCGTACTTATCCCACAATTGTTTCATTCTATGTGCACGATCCATTCTAAGTTTCAATTTTTCCACGTGATCATTGTGTTGTTTAACCCTAATACGTAATTTCTTTGTGAATATCTCTTGTGATGTGATTATTTCCTTGATAGGGAGTGGAGATTGTGATAATAGGTGATTAAGGTGCTTATTTTGTTTCTCTATCAATTTTTGCAAGTTTTTGAAGTTCTTTCGTAGTACTTCAATGGGTGTTTTGAATTGAGCATGGTGGAGTGTGATGTAATGGTCAGGGTTCTTTATTGCCTGCATGCTTGGTTGGTTGGTGATATGGTGAGGTGTAGGAAAGTTAAAGAGCCAAAGATGGAGGGGAACAGAGGATGGCGTTGATAAGGGATAAGGGCGAGCATGAATCTAAAATTAGAGAGTGAGAACATCGATGAGTTGACTGCTAACCGTGCAGCAAGTGTACTACACCCACCATTGTGGCGCTAAGTCTACTTCTAGCTTCAAGTTCTAAGTTTAAGTTAGATTGGAATAAATAAATAATACTGGAATAAGTATATAAAGAGCCTGGTCGTATCGTGAATAATGGGGGGTGATTTAGATTGGATTAGATTGCAAGCTTTGCAAGAATTGCGTCGGTGAACTCGGTAGTGGAAGCGGTACCGCCGATATCCTTAGTGACGGTCTTACCATCCTTGAGAACAGCCTTAGTAGCAGCTGCAATTCTTTCAGCTTCTTCGTTCAAGCCTAAATGTTCAAGCATCTTAACAGCAGAGAGGATCATAGCGGTTGGGTTAGCAACGTTTTGACCGGTAATGTCGAGACCGACGTGTCTACAACCTGGTTCGAAAACAGCATATTCTCTACCATAAGAAGCACCTGGAACGAAACCTGGACCACCAACTAGGGCAGCACCAATGTTAGAGAGGATGGCACCGTACATGTTTGGAGTGACCATGACATCGAATTGTTGAGGTTTAGAGACAGCTTGCATGGAAGCATTATCGACAATGAGATCCTTCACTTCCAAGTCTGGGTATTCAGTGGCACCAATTTCTTTGATGGTGTTTCTGAAGAGACCATCACCGAGCTTCATAATGTTAGCCTTGTGGATTGCGGTGACCAACTTTCTGTCGTGTCTCTTAGCAAAGTCGAATGCAAATCTTGCAATTCTTTCGGTCTTGTACTTGGTGATGATCTTCAAAGATTCAACGACACCTGGAACGGATTGATGTTCAAGACCGGAGTATTCTGCTTCAGTGTTTTCTCTAACGAGGACGAAATCAATATCTTCGAGCTTAGATGGGACACCTTCAATATTCTTAATGAAAACGAGGGAAGCGTAAATGTCCAGTTCCTTTCTGAATGCAACGTTAAGAGACTTAATGAATGGGTCAGTTGGAGTGTAAGTAATACCCTTAAGACCAACCTTGTTTCTCTTTAAGGATAAGATTGCTTCATCAATCTTTGATTCATGACCTTCGAGACCGGACATTTCAATAGTTTCGAATTCAACAGGGACATTCTCTGATTTGAAGATCTTTTGAACGGAATCGGTAATTTCTTTACCGATACCATCACCAGGAATGAGGGTGACAGTGTACTTACCACCATACTTCTTTGGTAGGGAGTTTGCAGCAGTGGCCATAGTTCTCATGGAGATGGATGACTTGAGGAGAGACTTTCTGTAGACGGAGGAGAACATGGTGTTTGTAAGGTGTACTGTGTTGTGCTATACTGTACTGGGAAGAAGAGAGGAGAGGAGAGGAGAGGGGATGGGAGGGGTGTTGGCAGACCATGCAGCAGACCAGACTAGAGACACCCAGACGTGAAGCCCGGTTGGAGGGAAGAGGACCAGTTGAGGCAATCGATCAACAGCGACGGACTGAGAACTGAGAATTCGACAAAATTGCAGCGAGCCAGCTACAGAGGCCAGAGCTGGGGAACTTCAGCGAGCCCGGAGATTTTCTCAACTGGCCGGTCTCCGTCTCGGCGCCGACCGACGCGCCGCCAGCTGGCAAACCAGCTCACAAACACAGTGCAAGCTTGATAAGTATTAAGTTGCGACCGTCGCTGTAGCCTCAAGCTAAGCTACCCAAGCGATATCGCAGACGACGCGAGCAGCCCCTAGCACATCAGCTGTTATGGTACTACAGCGCAGCCCATCGCTTTCAAACGCTCCGAGAGCTGCATTTGCTATTTGCCATCCCGGATCCAATCGCGGGGAAGCGAATATTAAGGGGAAGTGGGAAGTGGGATCTGTGAACAGTGAGCAGTCCGGTGATTTTATTAATGCGGAAATGCGAAAATGAAAATGAAAATGAAAAGGAAAATGAAAAGGCGCGAAGAGAGAGGAGGACTCAGAAAATGAGAAAAATGAGAAAATGAGAAAATATTTGATCCGCTAACTGAAGCTTGCACAGCCTCGCATGGCCCTCGGGTTTGGCATGTGCATGTGGCTCTCATGAATCACGGATGTCAGTGATGGCGGATTTTAGATAGCAATCGCATTACACCATTCCCTGTGCTAACTTCAACGTAGCCTTGGTCACTCATCGAATCCACTACGCCAGACACCACACCCCTTACCACACGACCAGAAATGCCGCCCATAGCACTGCTATCGAAATCAACGTCCAGGGCTAGCATTGTCATTGGCTGTACGGCTGCAGTGCTCTCTTCGGCGTGCCAGTCAATTGGACTCATATTGCAGCGCAAATCCTACCTCGATGAGTCGAACACCGCTTCTCTCTCGTATAATCGATCGCTATGGCATGTTGGTCTCTTTATGTTTCTCTTTGCAAACGTTTTCGGAAGTACCATCCAAATATCATCATTACCTCTAATAGTACTCAGCCCCTTGCAATCAATAGGACTCGTCTTCAATACAATTTTCCACACAATAATGTTAAATGAACCATTCACAAACATGTCCCTGATCGGTACAATTTTGGTTAGTACCGGTGCATTCTGTACGGCATATTGCGCAGGCAATTTGACTGAACCTGATTACACTCTCAAACAGTTCTTGAAGTTCTGTGAAGACGTCACTTTCCAAAAATGGATATTTTGTAACGTGTCCCTTATATCAGTGATGATCATGTACATCTTCATGGTCAATACTCGCGCTCACCAAACGATACGAAGGTGGCCACATATCACTTACATTTTCCCCAATGATGAAATGAAATTATCCAAGATCACAGGAATGCTATGCGGTGTCATATCCGGAATAATGTCCGCATTCTCCTTATTGCTTGCTAAATCTTCCATAGAAATCCTCATATCGACTATATTCTCCCACGATTGGGTATCTCTCACCACACCAGCAACGTCCTTGATAGTGGCAATATTCATTGTTCTCGGTCTATCTCAGTTATTTTTGCTAAACAAGGGATTACAGTACATTTCCACTTCAGTATTATACCCACTTGTGTTCTTGATTTACAATATGACTAGTATAGCCAACAGTCTCATTTTTTTTCAACAATGGTCACAACTCACTTACTTAACGTTCACCATTCTCATCGTTGGGTCTAGTTTAGTGATGGCAGGAGTCTTTGCCTTGAGTCTGCAAGATAATCCGAACGACGATAATGGAGAAATTAGCATAAAGTTGAGTAACCACACATCATCATCATGGTTAGAATCCCCACAACGGTTATTTGTTGATACTCAGAATATCTCCAACGATACCATCTACAATGAAGACTTCAGCGTTGATGATAACCACTCAGACAGTACCGATGAGAACGTATCACCAACGGCAAATGTATCTGCCACTTCGGATATTATGACACCCATTTTTCAACGTACTCGTGCCAATTTGAGCAATGCCACCCGAAAGGTACATTATTTCCTTAACCCCCAACAACAGTCCACTACTGCTGCTTCAAATACTACACTTGCAAGAGAAACTACCCCACTAACGACAGATTTACATCAATACATCTCATTCGAATCACTCCGTGATTTGCCAACAACTAGAAGCAGGCCTTCCTCAATCGTCCCCGGTACACACGAATACGAATCAATATTACAAAATTTGGATAACGATACCACCACAAGGATTGATGTCAGTGATGTTACTGCTGGCGTAGAAGAAGAAACTGAGGGTGACTCCACTCTCTCACACGGTTTGGGTATATTACAGCCCATCATTGGGAAATTGAAGAAACAGGCAAGTATGCATGATTTAGCGGAGACAGTAACGACGGCGGATACATCCACCGGATTGGTTTCATCCTCTTTCAAAAGTGCATTATCACTCCCGTTTTCTCTAAAACATTTAGCATCACAAACTCCGCTAACATCCGCAGATCATCAAGATGGTGGTGAATCCACAGATAGGAGATTGAGACTTAATCGATCATCCACACTGCGGAACAAACTAGATGAAGTGGAAGACTATAATCCAAATAATACATTTAATTACTCTGCAAATAATACTCTAGAGGAAATACAGGCACAAATGGGCATTTACGAAGCACCAGTACAGCAATACTCGCCACAAAAGCAACATTCACCACAGCAACAACAGAAAACCCATATACAACCCTATTCACAGCCAACCTCTCCAAGGGATAATATGTCCGTCGATATGCGAAAGCTCTTTGTCGCTAAACATAGACACAACACGGATCCCATTCTACAGGGAAAATATAATGATTTACGTCGACTTACTGTCGCTGGTGGCGAATTGCCACGTAATAACAAAAATGTCAGAGGTATCCAAAATAGACATACAAGGGTTCTATCCTTTGAACAGACGGAGTTACTCAATACTCTCAAAAAGTAGTATATTATATATATGCAATCTAAATATCTGCACCTTCTTCCTCAATAGGAACAGTGAACGCACCCGTTAAAAACATGGCAGGTTCCTTGATATTATGATGTTGGTAACTCAAAACGCAGACACCACCGGCATCGAGCATGAATTTTGGGTTTTGGTTAATTGGTAATCCAATCCATCTAGCTGCAAAGCATCTCAAGATGTGACCATGTGCAATTACCATGATATCACATTCTTCGTTACGTTGTAAATATTCCTCGTGGATCTTTTGAATCTTGGTGATGATTCTATCGACACGAGCAGTCACTTGTTCAGAATCTTCACCATTCTCACAACCGTATTGCCAAATAGTCCAATCTTCAGCATGTTCTAAACCACGCTCTTTTCTCAAGTCAATGATTTGTTTAGTGAGTAATCCTTCGTAGTCTCCATATTCCCATTCTCTAATATCTTCATCAATTTCAGTTGGTATACTCGCAGATGTAGCAGGGAGGTGACTAAAAATGAGATTCCTTGTTTGAATAGCACGTTTACGTGGTGATGTGATGATCAAACGGACAGTCTTGGGATCAATCAATGTACGTCCCTCAGTATTGATCAGTTGTTTTCCGGTAGCTTCCATTTGGCGGCGACCAAAAGAAGTTAAGGGTAAATCTGTCACGGACGTGTATTGACCGGACTTGGACCATTCAGTTTGACTATGATGTTAATCGTGTTAGTATAATCAATTCTCAATGTTGGTTTGGATGATTGTTATTGGGGAAAACTTACCCATGACGGATCAGAATGCAACGTGGGGTGTGTATCTTAGTCATTGTTTGTTTAGTGTTTGGTGTCGGGGAATTGTCAATTACATGAAATGGGTGAAGAGGAAATAGGAAAGGACAAAGGACGATGAAGATAGCTTGTAGCTCAAAACGTAAAACTGACGCGATTTGTTTTATTCTTCAGTCATGAAGTTCGAATTTTGGGGGGCGCTGTGATCCGGAACCTGGGACTGAGAGGTGTCAATCATACAATATTTAGAGCTTAAGGAAATGGGCAAATGTTCCCCAGATGCCTGGCATTTAAGTATGATTATGTTATTAAAACTAAAGAATAAATGTAAATAAGTAATAGAGCATGGAATGACCCGAATGGATAATGAGCTAGAGAGTACTAAAAAGTTGGAATGTATGTGTATGATGTGTGAAGATTACCACATTTGCATTTCTTCAAAGTAGTCGACTCTGTGGGAGACAGAAGTGACGACACTTGCAACCGTTCTTCTCACTTCATCAACGGACTCAGGGTGTGCACAAGCACCAAATGCGATGGATCCGTTTGCTTCGTTGACCTCATTAACAACAATTTCGGATGCTGGCAAACGTCCATGTCTGAATTCCGCAAACGAGAGTGCTGAGGTAATTGCATCATCGCTGGTGACATCTGAGGTAGACTCCTTCTCCTTGTTATCGTCACTGGATGTGGAGATGGATGCAAGTTCAGGCTTGCCAACGTAGATGATTGGCTTCACGTTAGTGTCCTTCAAAGATAGGAGTTCTGGAAGATAGCTCTTGATGGATTGGTAAGTACGAACACTCCAATATAACTTGATTTCCTTTTCTGGTGTCTTTTGAGATAAATCCTTTGCGTGATAGAATGGTCCTGACAAACCAGTACCACCAGTGATGAGAACGACCTTATCATAGTTTTGGTATGGACTTTGCTCACCATAGAAACCATCAATAGCAACCTTCATTGTCATTTTACCATCTGGGGAAGCCATAGCCTTACCGGCAATGTATTTGGTGATACCCTTCTTGACACGGCAAGTGAAATGAATGTAACCTGGTCTATCAACTGCTGGGTATGCAGTGAATGGGTGAGACTGGAAAAATCTAGCTGGAGTTAAGAAACTTATGAATGCATGTGCACCTGGATGCGCCTTCATTATAGAAGATTCTGGGACTGTAACTTTGATAACTTCTTCACCAGGATAATACTGAATTTCTGCTGTCTTGGTGACACCGTACATTGCAATTCTGACAAGCCTTGCAAATCTGTCAAAACACCATATAGCAATACAAGCCCAGTAGTAATTCTCGTAAGAAAGGAACTTACAATGAACCCATGATAACCACAAAAATTGTACGACCAAAATAATGTGAATGTATAAGAAACAATCGTACATCATTCTTCTAACTGGTGCGAGTGCAAAGATAATGATGAAACCACCTGCAACTGTAGCTGCAATACCTTCAACATACCAATATTTGTGCAAACGTGCAGGCTTATTAATACCGATTGTTTGAGATGCCATTGCAAAACTGTGAATCAAAATCTCCAAAAAGATGGTTCTTGCAAGCCACTTATGGAAAGTAACAAATCTGGAGTACTTCCATCTTGAAACCCATTGAAATAAATTGTTTCTACCAGGGAAGAGGAATAATAATGGCACTTGATAACAAGAAATGATAGCAGATCTGTCACCATAATACCTGGATGTACCACCTTGGTACTTTAGGAAAACAGGATCACCATGAACATAATGGAAACCAATAATCACAGAAGCAAGGAAGGAGTATAAGACAGTGACTGCAATAAATAGTGTTTCCAGTCTATCTGGGGTTACACCGAGTAGGTTGGATTTCAAGTGGTTTTTGCCAACAAGTCCAAGGGTAACGTATTTTTGAACTGGCTTTGGGACAAGATTAATATTAAATCTATCAGCCCAGTTAATGATACCAGAAGCAATTAAAATAAAACCAACAAAAGCCAAGTACGCAATTCCAATGTAATGAGAGACGTTGATGTTTTGCCATCTATTGTAGTAAGACATGTAAGCAATATGTGCCGCCTTTTTCACAGCTGGTCCTGTAATAGGGTAAGACGTGTTAACCTTCTCAAAATCTGGTGATGAAGCATTCTTTACTGAGACGATTCTGTCAACATTATCTTCGTAAAGCTTTTTGAGATAGTCTGCTCCGAAGTCCTTCACAGTCTTCACCGCCGCACATTGTTCGACAAGTTGATCAACATATTTGTCAAAGTTCACATGTGGGTAATTTGTTTTACCACACTCCATCCAAGAAACTAAAGCGTTTTCATTCTTACAAATGCATTTGTAAACTTTTGCAGCTTCTTTGGTACCACAGAACTGGGCAACTTTGTCGACACCAATTTTGCAACCCATAGAAGAGTAGTAGTCTTCACCGTATCTGACCCATCCTTCCGCCGCATTAGCGGTTGTTGACAGTGCTGCCAGCCAAACTAAACTCTCTAATCTCATGTTGACGAGTTGACAAGAAGATGCTTAGGTGCTATATTCCAAAAGGTCAAAGATAGTACAGTTGACAGTTGCTGACGATCAGATTGGACCGGGGAGCAGTTCCTTTTAAAAGATTGGGGAACTACCTGCTCCTCTTGTTAACAGCCATTAGTAGACAATAGAAACAGAATTCCTGAGAAACTTTTTCCTTTGAAGGCCAATGAAACGTCTACAAACACTCAGTAAGCACCCTGTAAATATCCAGTAACCGCAAGAGGTGCTTCCGCCTATAGATTCTGTTAATTATGTGCATATGTGCAGCTCATTCCCAGTTTGACGATGAATTAATAGCCCACAGCAATTTGGATGCGTTTTTTTTTTACTAATCAGGGTCCTATAGTAAGAAATTAACGCCATACATTTAACGACATCAAGGCAGGGTATCCATGGGTCCCAGATGTTTAACTTCAAAGATACTCCGACCTGCTAGAGAGTTCAGTCAACACCTCATCGAGAGAAGCATCTCTAATCATCGATGCAGGAAGATCTAGCGGCCTTTTAGCGGATAAACACGTTGAGTTATAGTGGCAAAGGTTCCAGCATCACCATGCGAATTGGGTTGTCCGCACCGAACGAAAGGCCGAGTTAAACCCTGTTCGAATTGACGATGCATAAAGATCATCCGCGGGACCCTCCATCCTTCGAACGTAACTCGCGGGGGACCCCGCGAGTTGATCCGTTATGCAGGACTTGCGCCAATTGGACCCTGAAAAAAGGTTGTCGCGCGAGCACGCGTCTTTTGCCGACATGTCCGAGGCCACTCCCAACGAGCTGTAGGGTCGATATCTCCGACAAACGGGTGGGAATTCTCGTGCGAACTAACGCATGGTTCATGTGCATACCGTTTTAATAAAATCCGTTAAAACAGAAATAGGCAACTTTTACCCTAACTATCTAGTGTAAGTTAGCAGCCTGTTTCATGTGCATGCATGCAGCGTCTGCTAAGCAGCTTACCGGTTTTTTGTGGACGCTCTTCTTGGACTGCTGAATAACAAAACTTCCTTTGCATGATTGAATAGTCCGTAAACAGATCCACAACTTATTTCCGCTAGACATATAGCTTACACCAATTGGTCGTTTTCGTACGGGATCCACGTGTCTTTGTAGAAGATTCAAAGATTCCCTTTGCGTATAAAGGGAACCTTACGAAAACTTTAGTTCACTTGCAGATTAACGACAGTATCTGTTTTCGGAGACGTAAACGCTCAATTTTGTAGTCGATGAAATAAAGATGTGATTATATATGATGTTATCGTTAACTTGTAGTATCCAGGTATTCCAAGAATGGTCAAAAAGTATGACCCATGTGTAGTTAATGATCGTACATCTATAAAAGTGGATCGTCGCTCAGATAGAACTGGTAAATGGCGGATGTTGCTTTACGTGTACCCTCAACCAGGGAGAATATTATGCGGTTTCGGAAAAAGCATTCTTACATTTCAACCAAGTAAGACAATCCGGTGACCAAAGCTGCTTGCTATTCACTGGTATGATTTGTGCAACCTTGGGGAGCACATATTGCGTTGCTGGTGAGAGTTTGCTTTTAGTTTCTGATGATTCTGTA
Organism: Pichia sp. P7020A; assembly: GCA_025531525.1. Taxonomy (NCBI): domain Eukaryota; kingdom Fungi; phylum Ascomycota; class Pichiomycetes; order Pichiales; family Pichiaceae; genus Pichia; species Pichia sp. P7020A. The sequence goes on along the minus strand of JAMYHI010000064.1, from coordinate 55,898 downwards.
AAAATTGTGAATCTTTGCAGCCCGAAGTGAATGGTTGCCAAGCGTCGTTCTTTTCCCTAAAGTGTGAAATTCAAGGCCGGATCGTGTGCTATATTGTTTTCCTTTTTTCAGTGCTCGATGAACATTCAACAAGAAGTATCTTCAATTTGGTACGAAACTATTATATTCAAGTTAGATGTTAGTTCATTTGAGAAGAACGTTGGTCACCTCTGGACCTTGGATAAGAACAGTTGCCGTTCTAGTAAATAGGTATTTTTACCTGTAACATACTTCGTATTTAAGTTTTATGGGTAATCTGGATGTGCAACACTTGCATTGTTCACGTTGTTGCAAATGTGGCTCTCAAAAACTTTGTGTTTTATCGGTTCACCGCTTGAAGAGGTTTGGTCAGTCATAATATCAGAGACATTTAGATGGTGAAATCACTTTTGGGGCCACTACAGGGAAAGACATTTGAATCTGAAGCCTTAAGTTTTGCTCAGTCAGTGAGAACTTTCCATTCTAGAAAGTGCTATTTTGGGTTTCACCCATCTGTGGGTTGATCAATATAGGGGAACAGAAACGTCAAACATCCACCAATGTTTACAAACGACAGCTTATGTGCATGCCTCCAAGTTTTCTGTTCTACTTGCTGTTTTCGTTGTGATTTGGGAAAAAACTTCCCAAACCAGTGTTGTACCATATGCTGACCAGCAGCTTCGACAAGGTCTGATGTGACCGTGCAAAATCGTTCTTGATGCACCAGTCAACCAGTGGCTTTATTAACCGCCGTGTCTCTGCCAAAAAACTATATACACAGAGTTAACATAGATATACTTGATGGACTACTGTCTGGTGAGACTTGTGAATTAACTTATGGGTAGAAGTGCGTGTTTCTATGCTTTTCTGGTCATGTTACTTTCCGTGAAGAGTGTATGCGAGGTGTTCTTCCTCAAGTATGACTTAACGTCTTCATGTTGCAAGATTTATCAACATGTGGTCTATAAAAATCGAAAGGGATAAAGGAGTATTTGCGACGACAACACCGAACGGAAACACTCACTTATTTTGATGAAATCTTATAAACGGATAAGAAAATTAAAAATAGAGAAAAGGAGAATTCCATTATTGAGAGAGCGCTGATTTACAGGTATCAACGGCTTCCCAAATAGGCAATCCCGCCACCGATAAGAATTGTCGGCCCGCTCTCTCAAGAACGCGGAGAGTATACACACAGCGCGTGGGATTTCTGTGATAGGCACTACCTTAGGCGTCCTACAGTTCGGTTTCAGGGTGTAATCAGCCATGTACAAATTTATCGATAATGTGGCATAAGGAGCCGCTAAGCCATACCGCTGGATGCAGGTCACTTATCTTTGCGTTTTGACGTTTTGACAAACCCATATTGTGTCAAATCTATCACGGCCTAGGGTTCAGTCACTCAATTTGACATCATCTTTTCTACAATAGACTTGATAGGTTACGTATTTACAAAATTTATTCTCCACATCATAACGCCTAATTTCTGGAGAAAACCTGTGAGAACTGCAATAAGTAGAATACAGACTAAGCGCGTGGTGGTATATGCTCAGACTTTAACTGACTATACATGCTACATTTTGGCTCATGTATTATTGGCGCATATAGACTATGTAGTATAATTTATGACGTGAAGACAGATAACGTATACAATTGTGGCCGCTTTCGTACAGATCAACGTATCGCTAGCCGCTTTCGGAAACTCCGACATTCGCTTTCGACGCTTTTCATCTTTTTATCGCGCCAATCAATGGAGGGTATACTACCTTCAAGCATCCAACTGTTGAGTATAAAATAAGCTTGTTCCAGCACTCTTGCTCTGGCAAATGAAAATTATGTCGGTTGTATAGCTGACAAGGAAACCACGTTGATTATCCGCTCAAGTTAGTGAAACACTTAGAAAATGTCTGATATAGAGAAGGACAACACAAATATACAGCTACACTCAACATTCTCAAAGGACAATATCGATAAGGATCAAGTTTTATCGCAAATCAGATCCATCGACGGAAATATCGTTGATATCACTGGGGATGTTGACGAAGCTATGAAATATGCCCTCGATTCCGAGGAGATCGAACTTACTGACGACGATGCCAAGAAGCTTTTGAAGAAAATAGATATCTACTTACTACCCCTCATCTGTCTTCTATATGCCTTACAGTTCATGGATAAGGTCTCCTCTTCTTATGCTGCAATCATGGGATTGAGAACGTACTATAATATGCACGGAAACCAGTATTCGTGGGTTGGATCTGCCTTTTATCTTGGTTATCTTATCTTTGAATTTCCAATTAGTATGTGCCTTCAAAGGTTTCCAGTTGCCAAAATGACTGCCTTCTTTGTGATCATTTGGGGGACAATTTTGTGCTTGCATGCTACCCCTTCCAATTACGCAGGATTCATTGCTTTGAGGACATTATTAGGCATATTTGAGTCTGCAGTTACTCCAGCAATGGTCATTATTACCGGTCAATGGTATAGGGCTGAAGAGCAATTTTTAAGAACTGCCTTTTGGTTTGCATGCAACGGTTTTGGTACAATCATGGGCAGTGCAATTGCGTATGGACTTGCAACTCGCGATGGTTCGTACAGTATGGAAGGATGGAAAGTCTTGTTTATTGTTGTGGGTTGTATGACTATATCCGTGGGTTTTATGATCTTATTTCATATTCCCGACCTACCTGTCAAGGCTTGGTTTTTGAATGACATCGAGAGAAAACAAGTTGTTGTTAGAATCAAGAGTAACAACCAAGGTTTTGGTAATAGGCATTTTAAGATACATCAACTAAAAGAAGCTCTCCTAGACATCAACACATGGATTTTCTTTTTCTTCTCCATTGCTGCAAATGTTCCCAATGGTGCTCTCACTAATTTTGGTGCAATCTTATTATCGGACACTTTTGGGTACAGTGCACATAAAAGTTTACTCATGAATATGCCTGGTGGCGCCGTTGAGCTCGTTGGCTGCATTTTACTTGCATATTTACAGAGAGTCTTCAAGCACAAGTTAGCCATTTCCGTATTCTCCATGGTGCTCACTTTGGCCGCGGTCTGTATGCTTGGGTTTGCATTGGACTCTCCAAAGGCTAGACTTGCTGGTTATTACATATTTTACATTTCACCAGTTGCAATGATTTGTTCCTTATCTTGTTTTACATCGAACGTCGCTGGTCACACAAAGAAGATCACTGTGAATGCTCTATATTTGATTGGCTATTGTGTTGGTAACTTAATTGGTCCACAAACGTTCATTGCAAAGCAGGCACCACAATACAAGGGTGGTCAAATCGCAATGGTGGTATGTTATGCAGTTTCTGTTGTTCTCAATTCATGGCTATATTACAACTACTGGGCGGAAAACAAAAGAAGAGACCAGCTGCTGGCAGAGGGTCAAATTGATGTTCCACACATCGATAACATTGAATTTGCTGATCTCACAGATAAAGAAAATGTGAACTTCCGTTACAAGTTGTAACCCCACAGGCAACTTTACAAGATACGCCTATACGTTTATAGCTTTTATATCCTTCAATCCAATTTTAGTAGTTCAGGAGTTCTAATTTTACATCGAAAACTTGTCTAAGTTACAAATTCCTACTCATTGCTCATAACACCTCCAGGGGCAACTTTAAAAGTAAGAATATCATTTTTCCCGTTGTCAATGGTATCGTCGGGGGAGATTCTCTTACCTCCAACACCTTCAATGACTGCAATAGTGACTTCACCCATAATACTTCTAGCAACTGAGCCAACTGTGGTACCTCTCGGGAATAGCATACAGTCTCGGAAAACATTGTTTCCACTATTACCCGTGAAAGAGTTGATGTTTCTGACAGTGAATATAGGAACCAAGTCGAGTACGTTTGCAGCTTCCTGCAAGACTTGAACAACACCGGTAGAGCCGAATCTGTAAAGAACCAAATCTCTAATGTCCTCAATTTTTTCGGCCAACTTCTCATCGAGTGGTTTCAGCCCGGAAGCTGTGCCAAGGTCTTCTGCCGTGTCCACAAATTCAGTACCTTCTTCGTATTTGATGTAGTTTTGTTTCTTCAACTTTCTAAGGAAGATTTCGGTGATAGCACTCGTGACGACAGCCCTTGTATCTGGATACTTGAGCAGGATTTTAGATACATTCTTATCTGCATCTGGATGATCAATCTTGTTCAATGCAAGCACCGTAGGAAACTTATATTTCATGAATGCTTTAACGACAGTGGTGATCCACTCGTTATCCCAATTTTCAAGAGGTGGGAGGTTAGGGATGGAATCAACAGCCCGCTTGACTAAACTTAAGTTTGCACCATAACCACCAAACTGTGCTCTCAAAGTATCAACAATACTTGATTTGGTTGCTGTATGTCGTCTAACAATAGACCCCCATCTCTTGTTCAAGTTACCCTCGATCCACAATCTGATTTCATCTTGCAACCATTCAATATCGTGTAATGGGTCATATCCTCTGGTGGCTTTACCTTCAGCATTTGTAGTACCTGAAACATCGACAACGTGAATTAATGCGTCCGCATGTCTCAAGTCGTCCAAGAATTTATTACCTAAACCTAAACCCTGCGATGCACCTGGAATAAGACCTGCAACATCCAAAAGATCAATAGGAACGTGTCTCTTACCATCTTCACACCATCCATAGTTTGGTTTACATAGATCTTGTTTATCATAACGAGCACAAGCACAATCGATTTTCAAATATCCAGTAGCTCTATTAGGTTCAATGGTCGTGAAGGGGAATGAACCCATTTTCGCATTAGCATCTGTTAAGGAGTTAAGAGTAGTGGATTTACCACTTGACGGCTTTCCAACAATTCCAATGAGGGGATCTCTAGGCATGGTTGTTTGGCATGTGGACTGTGCACTCTCATCTGCAAAGAATGATTTTGGTGAACGTGAACTGAGGACACGGCTGCTAAGGATTGAGGATCGGTCTTCAGTCTTCAGTCTTCAGTATCAATTGAAAAATTTGGGTGCCCGGCCTTGAGAGAAATTACGTATTTTTCTCGGGCGACTCAGACCTCAGGCCTCAGACCTCAAACCTGGGAACAATCAATTTACCAAGGAGCTCCGAGACATATTGTTGCGTCCTGCCTTAAGCAACACAATCTCCGGTGAAAAGCATTTGATATAGATCCAATCAGGATCCTCAAGACATTGACTATCCAGGAAAACACTACACTGCTAGGAGTAGGACCGATTGAAAAGAATGTCCTATTATTCTGACGCTGGTGCGTGGCTTGATGAGCCCATATTCGTTGACGATGAAGACTTTCTTGAGGAAGCTATGCGTAAATTGAGCTACATGGAGCCTGAAGACTGCATTGACTACATTGTAGATCTCATTTCTTTTTTGGAGATCCGATTAGAAGATAGGAAAGGTAAAGAGTTGTGCATTACTGATGTTACGAAGCAATTTCAATTACTCCTTGATGTTGCAGAACGTGCGCCTTCCCCTGACACATTTGCTGCAGCATATAGAATTATCAAAGTACAGTGTGCTAAGCTTGGTATAGTTGAGCTATTTCTAGAGTCGGGCTGCTCTTTTGATCAAACATTGAAATTTGATAAGAAATATCTTAAGAACGATTCAATGTTCACGGATATTATTGGCTGGCATTTATTAGTGGACAAGACGGTATATAAGGTTGATCATGCCAAGGCCGTTACTACGTTATTATTTGAAATGTTCCCTACTCTGTGGAAGTTTTTATTGGCTCATAGACTTAGTAAAAATGAAACTACTACTTTTGGCCTGCATAAAACCTCGTTGGACGTGAAATTGCAGCAATTATCATTACCTCTAAGTCACACTTTACTTTTACTAGCGCATGTGTTGGAAGGATGTGAAATGGAACAAAAAATGGATACCTTATCAGACTCGTTTATCTTCTGCATCGAAACATTGATGCAATCATATGATCATCAAATCTCTTGGGCGGCGGCTGCAGTTTACCTCAAATCTGTCCCTTGTTGGAAGGCGAAATATGCGAAAACTCACACTAAAGAAGAAACAGACTCTTATTCAAGACAGAAAATCACAGATCTTCTTCCTATTCTAATTGGAACCTTCTCATTTCAAAGAACTGATGAAGATTTTTTCAACGAGCTGATCACGACATATAATCTATCATATCAGCTTTTACCAGCCTCTCTCATAGTATCATCTTTACAATTAGTGCCAGAACAAAACAAGTTTCTCAACGATATAGATTTTGTACAAGATTTGAACCAGGCAATTGAAGAGGAGTTCAAGAAGAGCAGGCACTCAATGGATGTTCTCCAATGCCATCAAATATCAATGTATCTGACAATTCTCAGTTTCATGGCAGGTATTGACGATAAAACTAAATTGAATATTGCGGACGGAAATCTCAACCTTTTCATAGAAGACATATTGAGAAAACATGTTGCAATTGTAAAGAATGCACGTACTCCATGCATATCCAATGAAATGGCAGTACTTATGACTTACAAGATAACATTAGCATCCTGCGTATTTTTGAGGGCATTATCAAGATCAGCTTCTATCTTGAGACAATACTTCACATCGAATGATTTTCTGGACTTATTATTGAACATTACTTCAATGAGAGTTGAAGGAATCATGAGTAAGAGATTCTCTGCAAATGAGACAGAACTATACGTTGTAATCATGGGTCTCCTTTCAAACCTCGTACTCGAGTTCTCTGCCAACAGAAATAACATCAAAGTGGACAGAATCTCAGATGCACTGCGTTTAACTTCGTTAAAAGGTTCGTCACAGCAGGTTCTTGCAAGCTTGTCTTTGATTAGGAACGCTTTATTCGGGGATGATGAAAGGTTTGCACGAAAGTTTCTGGATATGAAAGTGGTGAGAACATGTGTGGAATATTCCAGCTCAGATGATTCAAATTTCAAAATTGTCCTAGAGTCATTTAATGTGATACGAAACTTACTAGCAAGTACTAACAATTACAAGGATGAGATAAACCGTCAAGTACAGAGCGTGCGAAAATATCCGTCCCATTTGAATCCAATTGTTCAATACCTCTGTGAGAGCTTAGTGACTCGAGTTAGCGACAACTCCCCCGCTGAACTTATCATAACCATACTCTATGGAATTACTCATTTGGCTGCATCCACTACAGAATACAAGGTGCTAATCGTAAAGCAAAATGAATTGCTAGAATTGTTACTGAATTTACTCAAGACTCCCAAGACGGATACATATACTAAGGATGAGTTCTGGGAGCTGAAAACGGTGATTGCATGGATTTTGATTGATCTAACATCTACTAGTGATCCTCTGACCGACAACGGTACTAATTCTCGTGAAATTGTCGAGGATTTATCTTCCGTGCGTGGTCGCGCGAAGTCGTTGATGAACCTAGGGTTCCATCACGTTTTGAAATCGCTAGCCAATGACTCGCCAAGTTTAGACTTTGTTGACCGTGCCGGTAAGGCCATTTTTCAGATGGTAGTATCAACAACACAGGACTGAGAGGTTGTTGATAATCTCTATATAGATACTACTGTTCACTCACTTTCTATATCCATAATATCATCGACATCTTCCCTTTCACTGTCAGCTTCGGGTATCTTCCTAAGTCCCTTTAAAACCTCTCCAAATGGTTGATTTGGTAGTCTCCCTGGGTTTGTTGTGTCTTTCAAAGCTTCGTTGAGGTACTTTCTGTTCGCCATTCGTACATTGAGATCTAGAGCCTTGTCTAGCAAGTCTGTTGCCATTGCATCATTTGGCTGGATGGCAAGTGCAATATGCAAATATTCGACAGCATTGCCTATCTTACCCATTTTCAAACATATCAATCCCAATGTAGAATAAATATTCACATCGTTCTTCGCAATCTTAAGCACCTCATTGAAATGTCTGATAGCTTTCTCAAATAATCCCATACGACGATATACATGAGCCAAATTACAATGTATGGAGCACCATGCCTTTGACCCATATTCGAGAGTTTTAGAAGCAACAAGTGCACGCCGTAAATATATCTCAGCACGTTGAAGCTCATTCTTGTGGTAATTGAGAACACCAATTTCATTGAGTAATAATGGATCAGTCGGGCAGATTGAATAAGCAAAATTGAGATATTCCCATGCAAGTGTATAGTTTGACATCTGCAAATATTGCATCCCCAAAAAGAGATTTGGTAAGTGTGTTCCCGGGAAGAGACGGGCAGCTGTTGCATATGCACTGACTGCTTGTTCGTGTTCTCCATCGGCTGCAAAAGTATGTGCAAATCCTATCCACGCAGAGGCAAAATTGGGATTGAGTATTGATGCCTTGGAGAAGAATGCTCTAGCTTCTGAAATTTGGTTGATGGAGAAATAGTAAATACCAATTGCCACCCAAGTTATATAGTGATTTGGATAGTTTTCGGCTAGCTTATGAGCCATAAGAAATAGTTTGTTCTTCCCTCCAAGTTCATACAGGCAACTGAGATAATTTGAAAGTGCAGATATATTAAGTTCATCCCTGTCAATTATCTTGGTGCATAAATCCAAACATTCCTGGAATTTACATTTGACAAAGAAAAGTTCCGCTTGACTGAGCATGATGTCAATATTATCGACAAGCTCGAATTCTTCACTGAGCCTTTGACGTGCCTCTTCGTAAATGTGTAGATTTTTGTACTTGTTGATGTGAGTAGTGTAGAGTAATTTGACGAATTCACTATTATTATCGGCATCATCAAAGTTGAGAGAGTCAAGAAGCTCCCATTCTTCATCTGGAGTTAGCAGATGATTCGAGATGAGAGCATCAAAAGCTTCAAAGCACTTGACATCAACAAGAACTGCTTCTCGAAAGCAATTTTTCCCACGTTCGAAGTTGTTCTGTTTCGTATAGATCAGGCCTCTCAAATGGCACATTGATGCTTCGAGCTTAATTCCACCATCGGGGTTTTTGATTGAGTGGTCCTTCTTGAAAGGATTGACTTCACCAATGATATCCAATGCCTCATCTAGTTTATCAAGTCTGTAAAGACACAATCCAGCGAGGTATCTACAACCGACAGATGCTTCATATGTGGGGCCGGCTAGTAAGTTTCTTGCGGATTGGAAATTACCTGATGCATAATGTACCTGAGCAAGCCAAAATGCATCATTGGGGTCATTTGTCAGAGATAAGACCTTGTCACCAATATAAATTGCCGTTTTGTAATGATGTTGTAACAATGCATCGTGACGCCATAATCGTAACTTATCTGCTTGTGAGAGTGGATGTGACGCGTCAATGATAGTCGATGCTTCCAAAGTATTGGGGTTGTTTCCCATACCACTGTTAGTTTCATTTCCCAAAGAAGTTATATTTTCTGCATTTCCAGGGCCCATATTCGATATAGGGTTGTTGGGGAACTGTGTCTCCGAAGGTGTTATAGATGGTGTTTGATGTTTGTCTATACTTTCTGCAGATATGTTCGCCTCTTCTATGAGGGATGATATTCGACGGTTATTTTGCGGTGACGACTGATGCAAGTATGAGTTCGGAAGCTGAATAGTGGGGCGACTTGATCCTGTGACGCCATTTACTATAGTAGTTGTATTAATGTTGGTGTTGGTACTGGCATTATGATGTGCTGGAGGAGTGTTAAAATGATCCCTCGTGCGCTTTTTCACCAGGAGCGGTGAGAACGTGAGCACTGAGTTGTTTGGTGAGGCATTGGCCATGTGGTTGAGGGAGTAATCAATAGTTGTTCAAATGTGTTCTTATTGATTCGTTTGTGTTCACTCAGCTGAGCATGGAATACTTAGCTGTAGTGTGAACTTGGATAATGGATCGCCGCTTGTTTGCTTTTCATTTCTTGTGTCAGCCAGAAAAGGGCAATGGGCAATGGGGCAATAAAGTTGCCCCGCGACAGCACAGGCAGGATGCGGTTTGTATGTTCTGTGCATACTAAAGCCCGCACTTTACTATATACTGAACTGACTGTGCGCATCCTGAAAACCTCCACTTGTTCTTTCCCAAAGCGGTAAGGCGCTTAGATTTTAAATTGGCGCACAGCAAAGAGTCACTTGCACTTTTTTTTTCACTTTTAATTTGTGAGTCAGCCTGAGAGCTGAGAGACAATGTGCCAGTGGCTGGGTCGGGGCGAGTAGAACGCGTAGATAAGAAGAGGCCAGCGTCGCTGTTGGTCCATCGATGCCGGTTTTACGCTGCTTTTTTTCTCATGAAAGGCAATTAATTGAAGTCTCCTTTAACATACACACACAAGAACAACCCGCTAAAATGGCAAATAAGGTAATTCTTCATCTACGTGCAGAAACTAAGCCAAGAGAGGCAAGAGCAGCGCTCACCCCTTCCACAGTCAAGCAACTTCTTGATACTGGCAATTTCGAGATTTTCGTTGAAGAGGCACCACAATCTACTTTCTCCACTGATGAATACCGTAGTGCCGGTGCAAAGATTGTGCCCTTTGAATCTTGGAAGACTGCACCTTCCAATAGAATCATCTACGGTTTGAAAGAACTCCCAGAGGAGACTTTCCCGCTTGTTCACGACCATATCCAATTTGCCCACTGCTATAAGGATCAAGCTGGATGGGAAGATGTTCTCTCTAGATTCCCTAACGGTGGTGGAACATTATACGACCTTGAGTTCTTGGAAAACGACAAGGGTCGTAGAGTTGCCGCATTTGGTTACTATGCAGGTTTTGCAGGTGCTGCCATTGGTATTCTTGACTGGTCCTTCAAGCAATTACATTCCGATTCAGAAAACTTACCTGGTGTCACTCCATATCCTAACGAAGACTTGTTGATCAAGGATGTTAAGACGGAGTTGGCAAAAGCATACAAGAAAACTGGTAGATATCCTGTCATTTTGATCATTGGTGCCCTCGGTAGATGTGGATCTGGTGCAATTGATTTATGTAAGAAGGTTGGTATCCCAGAATCCAACTTACTCAAGTGGGATATGAATGAAACCAAGAAGGGTGGTCCATTCCAAGAGATTGCAGACTCCGATATCTTTATCAACTGTATTTACTTATCCAAGCCAATTCCTCCTTTCATCAACTACGAACTATTGAACAAGGACTCCAGAAAATTGAGAACTATAGTTGACGTGTCGGCTGATACAACGAATCCACACAACCCAATCCCAGTGTACACTGTTGCAACCCAGTTTGATGACCCAACCGTGTTGGTGGAAACTACCAAGGGCCCTAAATTGTCTGTCGTCTCCATTGACCATTTACCGTCATTGCTCCCAAGAGAAGCTTCTGAATTCTTTGCAACTGATCTTCTGCCTTCCTTGAAGGAACTTCCAAACAAGGAAAATGCTCCTGTATGGAAGAAGGCAAAGAACCTCTTTGATCACCACGTCAAGAGACTCAATAAGCCAAAGCTTTGATTATGAGTGTGAGTATCAAGTATATCTCCTACAAGTGTAGTTCTCCATAAATTAAATTCTCCGATATACAAGTAAATTCGTACAGATTTTATCAAATTAGACAGGTTCACTAATTCAAATCGACACCTTCGTCTATTCCACCTCCACCTCTAAGAGTTTCTTTTTAGCTTGACGTTGCTTCTTCTTACTCTTTCTCTTACCTCCCTTCATAATATGTGCCAAGCTTTCACCGTCACTCTCGTATTCACTATCTGTGGCAACATCCTTGGATGCTTCATCTGGGTTATAGATTGGTTTCATCGTGCTTGCCTTCTCGACACTTTCCTGGACTGTGGATACAACGTTCAAACGTTCTCCCGTTGAATAAACTGCAACTTGGTCCATCACTTCAACGCGTAAATCCCACACAACAATCTTACCATCTGAGGAAATGGTGACCATGTACACAAATTCTTCACCATCGATAACTTCCTTGTAAATACTGATACCCTTAACTCTAGATGAATGACCTTGCAATTTCCATTTTGGTTCTGGTAACATATCCAAATCACCTCCATCTATATCCTTCACCTCTTTACCCTCTTTAAGTTTCCATAAATCTTCCTTGAATTCATGTAATTGAACAGATCCATCACCATATGCAATTGCCATGTATTCGTTACCGTCACCTAGCGTCATGAATTGTACATCCATGATTGTATTTCTATTGGTGCCCAACATATTCTCTAATTTGGCTTCTCTTGTATTCCAGAACATAATTCTATCTCTGAATGCAACAATGAATCTATCACCTTCTGCATCGAATCTGATAGCTGTAGCTTCTTGTCCTCTAGTCATGGCACCTTTCAATTTTAATGCGCTTGCCTTCTTAGCGGTCATCAAATTCCATAACCTTACAGTGGAATCTGCACCAACGGAGACGGCAACTCTACCAGATGGATGGATGGCAACGTCATAAACGGGGCCACGATGGCCTTTCAAAACACCAAACTTTTCCCAATCTTTAGAACGCCAAATGAGAATGGTTCCATCATCGGAGGCAGATAGTAACCAACGACCGGATTTGTGTGTTGGAAATCTCAGACTTTCATCATTCTTCTCCTTATCTTTAGATTCTTCTGGTTGATTTTCAATTTCATTAGAGAATAAGAGCTTCGTAATAGATCCTTGATGTTGTAATAATGTACCAATTTCTTTTCTTTTTTGTAGATCGTAAATACGAATATGTTCATCATTGGAACCCGTGACAAGATATCTCTTTGCCACGTCCATGGAACGGATGGATAATGCATGTGCTTGGAAGTGGAAGATTGGTTGGAAATGTGGTTGTCTCTCAATAATGGAATCTTTGCCCTTTCCAATGGGGATTCGAACAGAGAGACATAGAAGAGAATGTTCGTATGATCCTGCAATGACACGGAACTGTATTTCAGATGGCATATATGTCGGTGGTGGTTGGTCTTACAGAGGAAAAGGAAATGAAATAGAAAGATATAAACATGAAGAACTTCGGCTGTAACATTAGCATTGTAGCTTGTGTGCATGGTTTTAGCTTTAGGGCCTAGGCGTGAAAAATTTTTGGTGAAGTTTTGTTTCCCGATTGGGAATGGATTTAAGTCAAGTAGAGCACGGAACGGAACGGAAATCGGAATACACTTCTTAGTTTACAATGTGCATGTGTCAGATAAAGAACAATTACAGGTGGTGCCTGGCGAATGATGCCAGACTGCAGCATTGAGCATTAGGACTGTACGCGTGTTATCAGACCATCACCAACATCGAAACATACATGGATATTGACGACGAGGCGCTCGCATACAGCGGATCTGAGAACGAATACGAGAAAAGGGAGGTGACAGTACCTAGTACTGAGAAAGATAGCCATAACAAAGCCGATGTTGATCATTCCCACAACAACCACCACGAATACGATGAACAAGTGTCTGGATCACAGTCTCCGGATCCATTGCCCCCACTTCCACCGCCATCAATGCCACCACCTTCTTCAGATGGTGGGTTCTGCAGGAAGGTGACGAATGTTTCACCTCCAAGTTGTACACTATATGTTTCGAATTTCATTGCCGGGATCAGTGCACGTCGACTTGCAACAGTCTTCGAACCATATGGGAAAATTGCACAGGTATCAGTGAAGCCACCTAGACAGAGTGATGGTTTTCAGTATGCATTTGTTGCCTTTCGAGAAGAGGAAAGTGTCGCTGCACTACTGGAAGATATTGAGACGGGAAAGATAATCGACGGTAGATTGGCGAAAAGGAATAGTAGGATGGGTATCAAGTGTGAACGAGCCAAAGATATTCCTAAGTCTGCGAGGAATGCGGAGAGTATGGGTGTGAGAAGTGAGCATAAAATTAAGAAGGGGAGGAGTAGGGGTAGAGGTAGGGGTAGGAGTAGGAGGAGTATGAAGAGTACGGAAAGAGAAAGAGACACGGAGATAGAAAGAGTTGCATTAGAACGTGTGCGCAACCGCTCCAGGTCTCCGATTCCCACTTCACGAGCCGACAGCGAGCGCAGTAGCTCCCTCAGTCGCAGCACGACTGGACGTGATTCTGTGTTGCTGCGAGTGGTGGACCCTGCCGACGTGGAAGTTGATGTTTGATCGAGTGGTAGTACGGTGGTACGCGTGTGTAGCAGGTAACAGGTAAAACCAGTATGCAAAAATTCGAAAATGCGAAAATGCGGAGAGCGGAAAAGAAAAACAGAAGCGAGAAGCGAGGGCAGGGCAATGTTGGGAAATGGGAGAAGAGAGGAGAGAGAGACGAAAAGGAGATGAGCTGGCTGATGCGGTGGCACGATTCACAGAAAGACGGCAGAACAGAGCAGAACAGAGTAGTACAGAGCACAGCACAGCACAGTACCCAACGCTATGCCTGCAGCAATGGATACTTTCATGACATTTATCTCCAAGGGCGCGTATGCGGGAAGGCGCGAGGCAGATGAGCAACAACAACACCAAAACTCAAAGGACCGCACACGGCCACATAGAGACAGCAGTGCCAGCCAGCACTTCATAGCCGCAGATATGAATGCAGACGTCGCTTCAGTCTCAAAAATGTTTGACGATGACGTGTTGAATGAATTTCTCAACCCAAATTGTTTCCAGCAACAGGGCGATCTACTGGACTACATTGAAAATGAAAATGAGAATGGAGGCAACGAAAAGTCATACGAGTTGGTTGGTGATAATTCAGGTTACACACATGAAACTACACCGGTCAAACAAGAAAACTCGCTAGAAAACATTGATATTAATGACAATGCACACCAGATTGTGGAGCAGCAAGATCCACCAAAGACAATTCCTCACACTCAAGAGCTCAAACTTTACGAAGAATCCAAAAAACATCTAATGAATGTGAAATTCGGTCTTAACGACGACTCCAAATACATCCATCACTCCAATGTCGGCTACAGCTATACCACTGCACCCACTGTCAGTAATTCTGAGGACCCAGACGTTACCACGACGCTTCTTCCACCTGAATACCAGGAAGCTTATTTCAAGAGCACTGATTCATTCCCTTATAAGCTCAAACTTCAAAATCTGCCTACACACTCAAGAGTGGAAACGCAGATAAAACTAGATTTGACTGTCACACCGGCACCATCACAGTTCTTACTGCACATTCCCAGAGATGTCATAACGAAACCGAAGTTTACCTTAGCTGAAAATCAGCTCGGTGACGATATCAAATCACACTTACTATACTTGGACGTCTTTGTTGTTGGTGCGGAGTCTCAATCACATAGTACCCCATCTGGTTCCGGCTCTCACGACAACAAAATTAAGAGCTGTAATGTCTGCAAGCGTTGTATGAGGAGAGAATTGAAAAGAGCCTCGAGAAGAAAGGCAGGTTTGGTGGACGATTCGACAAATTGGGACATCAACGTACCAAAACGTGCAATCATCATAAATTGTAAAGAAATTGTTTCTTTCCCAGCACCTAGTGGCAACTCCAATGAACGGAAACTGGAGTTACTGTCAAGGATTGTGTGTTATTGCAGGCATCACCAAGAACTCAACGGGTTTACTATACTCATGTTTCTCAAGAATGCCGAGGGAGAGGTTGTTGGCAAAGTGGCATCAACACCTATTTTAATTATGGACAGGAAGAAGTCCATAAAATCCGGAAGTAATAGTATAAGTGCAAATGAAGTCGTTTCAAGTTCCATCACGCAATCAGAGACCATTCGAGCACAAGCGATGTCGAACAATGATAACAGAGTACGAACATCCCCAAAAACATCAAACAATTCATACAATGATTCCTCGAGTGATGTCAGTGCAGTAACTTCGACAACGACATGCAATATCCACGATGTGTCCAATCAGAACTCAAATGTTAATCTACTTGACATGATGACATCAGCGACTCCAAAATCAGCCTCAAATAGTAATACGAATCTTCTCAATACCAACGGAAAGAAAGGCATGTTCTCATCCTTGTTCTCATTTGACCCATCGAACATTCTTGGTGATGAGTCTGCAAGGCAAGTGAAACGTCAAAAGAGACCATGGGCCCAATCTGAATCTACTACTTATTTTGAAAACATTAACCAACAGCGAGCTCCAGCTCACAATCATGGTCCAAATTCGCTTAGCGGCAATACCCCTGTCATGGGATCTTCAACACATTCAAAACGACAAAGTGATACCAACATTTCAATCAAGAGAGAGGAAGTTTCTCCAATGAGCTCAGATTCTCTATCTCCACATAACAACATGATATCGTCAGCTGGTAGCGTATTCTCTGCGACACCTGAACAGAATAGGGTTTATGACCAACTAGCTCATTTGACTCCTCCTTCAAATACTGACGACTTCATGAAAGAGCCCAACAATGATGTTGGCATGATGGATCTCAATGATGATATCGGAATGAACCTCGGTATGGACATGAATATTCAATTGAACCAACAAGATTCACCTGTCATCAGAAGGATCATTCCTGCTCAAGGTCCTATTAGAGGTGGTATTGAGATCACATTGCTTGGTTCCAATTTTAGAGCGGGTATGGACGTCAAATTTGGTAGCAATACTGCATTGGCGACTCAATGTTGGTCTGACTCCACCATTGTGACATACTTACCACCTGCATCTCAAGCAGGGCCCGTGGTGGTCACATTCGATGATCCGAGCTATAACTTGATGAACAACAACACTGCTCATCAAATATTCACATACACTGATGATACCGATAGACAGTTGATTGAGCTTGCATTGCAGATTGTTGGCTTGAAAATGAACGGTAAATTGGAGGATGCAAAGAACATTGCTAAGAGAATCGTCGGAAATAACCAGATGGATGGCCCAGGTGGGAGTGGAGCTGCATCTAACCCTAACTCAGTGGTTCCATCCACTACGCAAAACTCGGGTATGACTCAAATGCATCAACAACTTCAGTTGAACTGGATGGCAGTGGCATCTGAGAAAATCAAGGAACTTTCCAAATCGTCTCTTAATCATGAAGAAATTCTAATCAAGTTTCTGAATATGGTGAGGATTCCAAACTCTTTGATATCTAGTCCAAATTGGGCCGTCTGTAATAGCGAGGGACAGACTATGTTACATCTAGCGTGTCTCAAGAATTACAGAAAGTTGACCAGATTTTTGATCAGTAACGGTTCCAAGATTGATTACACTGATATGAATGGTTTCACGCCATTACACTTTGCTTTTATCAGTGGCAACAGAAAGATCATCAACATGCTGCTTAAGTTCAAGGCTAACGTCTCAAATAAGCTTGATAACGGTATAATGTTGAGTGAAATTGCAGACAACAATGTCTTGGATTTGATTGGAGCTGAAAGGATGCATCCTACTGATATGTACTTTGATGATGATGATGATGAGGATGATGAGGATGATGAGGATGATGATTTCGATACTAGCACTGGAATTGACTCGACCCCTGAGTTAAGTATAAGTGGAGAGATCGACGACCTTGAAGTGGATGATTATCAGTTGAGTTACAGAGCTTCCAGCAGAAACATTAAGCGTCGGGCTAAGAAGGTCAAGCTGCAACAGAGATCTCATGCAGGCGCCGTATATGGTTCAGAAGCAGATAACGAGAAGGATGATACTGACTCTGATGTCAGGTATGCATCTGACGAGACTGAGAATGATAAGTCTCTGAACTCAAAGGTAAAGGATACAAACTCTTTTGGTTTCAACTTATGGATGGCTATGAAGGAAGCTATCAAGAACAAGATGAATGAGATCAGTGAGGGCCAATCAAAGAGAAATCGGAAGAAGAAGATTACCGTTATCGAAGATGGGGCATCCGCTATTGATGGTGAAGACGATGATGATGATGATGATGATGAAGAGCCATTGCCTTCTTACGATGACTTATTCCCTAACGGATCGTCTCTAAGGTCGCTGATGAATTTCCGTGCATACGGATCTGATGATGACCATGGCAATAAATCCAAAGTGCAAGGGCAACCACAATTGCAGCATACTCAGTCTGAGCGGGTTGACCTGCCCTCAGTTGGTACGTCTGTTACCGGGATGATCTGTGAAGATGATGTTGAAACCGACCAAGATGTGGACATGCTCGCGAACAAGCTCCGTACATCAATTGGATCCGATACCAGACTCCTCTTTTTCTGGCTTCCTTGCATGCTTCTCCTTCTACTCATTGTCATTGGCAATAACCTGAACATCATCAAGCTTGAAAACTTTGATTCGATGGCCTACGTTCTTGAGAATGTGCGTGAGACAGTGGGCTCCTTCACCCTCGGTAAGGAACGGTTTACTAGTTTGATCAACGAGAACATCAACTACGGGCGAGAGCGCATGGAACACTTACTGAACGACGTGAATGGGGTGGTTATGACAGCTGTGGCTGGTGTAGGCCGCTGATACTGACGCATCTTCTTTGTATTTCCTGTCTACCTTCGAATCTAAACTTATTGTCATAATCAACCATTTGACGCGTGTAGCGTGTAGCATCCGTTGCTCCGGTGCAAGACTCAGACTCATTCATCGATTTTCCAAATCCCGTTCCGCGTACGGCGAGTCACCCCATGCTGCCACCTACTGTACTCACTTCCATTCTTCTTTCCCCACGTTTAATGGGACCTGCTTCTATTAGGTTTTACCTATTCCAAAACCATACGAATACATTGTGTAACTGTCAACAACCGTTTAACATGTCTAGCTGGCGGATGAGTGATGCCCTACGGCATCAAATATACAAGTATGCCACACTGCCGCAAACCGGTGTGTCATTACGTCAGATGGTACAATTCGGACCACGTCCCTCTCAAGGGACTTTATTTCACGCCTCGTATTTTGCCCTTCATGAACTCCCAATAAGATTGAGTCATCGTGTAAGAGAATTGGAGAATTTACCACTTGGATTGAGTGAAGAGCCGTCCATCAAGTTAGTGAGAGATTGGTATGCACAGAGTTTTGAAGAATTGATGAGTGTGAACGAACCGAAATTGGATGACCTTATGAAGCAAATGTTACTCAAAGATAGCAAGGATGAAACCTTCTGGGAAGGTTCCACTTCCTTCAATTCTGATAAATTGAGATTATTCGAAGATGAACAACCAAAAAAGGGGGAGACCAGTCGCAGGAGGAGCAATTTCGTCTTTGAAGACGATGGTATCGTCATTGGTAAGAATAAGAACAGGAATGTAAGAGGTAGGGATCAACAGGCTGATGAGAGTGATGGTGATGATAGCGATGTGAATGTCTATTCAGACTCGGTTGACGGTGCTGGTGCTTTGGAGATTAATTCAACTGCAAACCTTCAAAATGAAGAGTTTGATAGGCCCCTTGGACTCAAGACATACTTTCAAAGTACTCCAAACGATGTTGTCTATCCTAAGGAAGTTATTGATTACAATGCAACTGCTACGATGACATTAGTGAAAATCAAAAAAAGACACGATGCCACCGTTACCACATTGGCGAGAGGAGTTCAGAATTGGAAGCAGAAAAACAACTACAAGTATCTCAATAGTCCTATCAATCAGTTCTTAGACAGATTCTACATGAGCAGAATTGGTATTCGAATGTTGATTGGCCAAACTATTGCTCTCAACCAACAGGCTAGTAGAAATACTCAAAGTGATGAATATGTCGGGATAATATGCTTACGCTGCAACATAAAGGAGATCATTCAAGATGCCATCGATGCTGCTAGATTTGCATGTGAAGAGCATTTCAATATGATGGAGGTCCCCAAAGTTAAGCTATACTGCCCCCCTGATTTGACATTCAGATACGTCCCTGGACATTTGGTGCACATGTTATACGAAACTTTGAAAAACAGTTTGAGAGCCACTATTGAACATCACAGTAGACTCCATCCTAATGAACACCTCGATGACATTAGATACCCACCAATAAAAATCATTGTTGCCAAAGGTGATGAGGATATCACTATCAAAATATCTGATGAAGGTGGTGGAATCCCAAGAAGTGCTGTCCCGTTGGTATGGACATACTTCTACACCTCTGCAGAAAAGCAAATAAAGGAAGATGACCTGACTGATTTTGCCAATAACTACAAAGTCCCATTCATGGGTCTAGGTGTTGGCTTACCTCACTCAAGATTGTACGCAAGATACTTTTCAGGTGATTTAAAGTTGATCAGCATGGAAGGATACGGTACCGATGTCTATCTTCATCTCAATCGTTTGAGCAGTTCCACAGAACCTCTCCAATGATATATATATATATAATCTATTCTATTGTATAAAACGTATAATACCCCAAGAGGTTACATGACTTTTGTTGCGCATGCTGACCCTCATAACCTAAAACCTCACCTTTCAAGGCCACAATGTGGGGTACAGTGCAGCGTGCATGTATTGTTCACACGGAATTTTCCAGGCAATATATTTTTGGCACCTTGTACCTCAAAGCTGCTTCTCCTTATTCGATCATCTCACTACTCTAAGAACAAGCACAACATCGATCATCACTAATCGCATTGGGCATGGCATTTGGCTGTGGAACATTAGCTGTCCAGGCAGGACGACAGTCCTTACAAATTCAACGAGGGCGACCCCATCTGTTGAAAATATTCCCAAGTTTTCGCCGACATCAATCGATTAACAACTTGAAAAGCCGACTTGCTGCGGCTAAAGCGCCTACAGATGGTCATTTGGGGTACATAGACCCTACTGCTGAGGGAAATAATGATCTTATGGTGAAGCCTGATATAGCAAATGGGTACGAAACATTCTTTCGCAATTCACAACTGCGATCATTAACATCCTCAGAGTATACCTCCTTCATTCCAGGCGGCACAAATGGTCATAGTGCAGACCAACAACACCACCATAACAAAATTATTGGTTATGACATGAATGACGAAATGTACGTGGATCTAGATATGTGGTCAGATACAACTGGAAAGACGACGGAGGTGGGGAACAAATCACCCCAACATCTCATAGATTCACATCTTCACGACAAAAAGGCGTCACTCAATAACCCGACAGAGAGTATACAGAGTGTTTTGGTTAGGAGAAACTACACTAAGAAAAACAAGAGTATGTCATATGAAGACTTTTATGGGAAAGTTTTGGACACACAAGATAAAATTATAGACTTCGATTTCCAGCTGCCGCCTTTTCCATCAGAAATAACTGAGGAAAAAATATTACGATATCTACATGCTGTTAATTCTATAGATATGCGATATGATATCCATAACCATTCTAGGACAATATATTTGCAAGTGATCAACTTAATACAAAACTTGCACAAACTTGAAGGTATTCTCGATATTCACATCCTTCATGAACTAATCAAATTTCTTGGTCAATATGCAATGCATAATAAGATAATAGACACTATTAACGAGTTTGAGGCAATTGGTGTGCTACCAAATAGGAATACCCTTCATTTGATCCTGTACCAGTTGATGGTCTTGCCCAACTATAAAGCGAGGGAAGAGTTGTTAAACTTCTACCTAAAGTTGGTCATTCTCAGATGGAACGTCACGACCGATTTGGTGACAAAAGCTTTGATATACGATATCAAGAAACCATCTAAGAAGAGGTTGGCATTGGGGAAGCAATTGATCAACGAGGGCTTTGCTTATGAAGATATCAAATGGTCGATCTGTGCTGACTACATTGCCATTGAGCTAGATAAAACTGCTGGTATGTTGGACCTCTCCAAATTTAAGCGATTCTTAGTGAAGAATGGTAATCTCAATGATACTTACTACGATGAGATTGTACTCTTTGATTTATACATCAACGAACTTGTTAAAAGAGGCTTATACCAAATCGCTGTCAATGAAATTGGCAAGAAGAGTAGGTTAAACTTGACGGAATGTTGGATGGCCATCATTGATAGGCTTATTGAACGGAACGAATACTGGCTATCACTTGCAGTGTTTAATCTTATGAAAAGAGATGTGCGTCGAGATGAAATAGAGTTAAGAAGAATTGCGGCATCATTTATCAATCATCAACTGAAGTTTTACGGATTTTTCATGCGCCAACCACCTTTGCACATTAGCAAGCGTAATGAAGAGATTTTCTTCAATGTGATGAGAATTATTCAGCGTGATAGCGATGTCGAATTTGAGCGTTTTAGGCAGTTACTGCGAAATGGGAGAGATGACTTGCACGTTAATGATGAAATTGATAGTGAGATTGCAGAACAGTTTAACCAAATCAGAGTTTTGAGTGATTCATGCAGCCATTTGAATGGCATGCCACTACGACCCCTTCAGATTGACGCATCCGTGTTTCCTTGGGGGCTCTAGAAAGAGTATCGTAAATTCATTTATAGACCAAATAATGTTAATATTCCACAGACGAAGAATGACTTAGTATGGTACGCATGCTCGATTTTCAATTTTGACCACGAAATTTCAATGTACACTGAACACTGAACAAGTCCTGAAGACTTGGAGACTCTTCTCAGGGTGCATCACCAAGTGAGTAGTGTCTTCCTAAGCCAACACAAACAAACAATACAGGCAGCAGAAATGTTTAAACAAGCAATCAGAAGACTGAGCACGAGCCGTGCAGTTTTAGAATCCTCATGTAAGGAAGGTACCAAGATCAACGTGAACGTTTACAAGAATGCAAAACCAATTGTTGCTTTGAAGGATGAGGAATACCCAGATTGGCTTTGGGGGCTACTTGACAAAGAGAGACAGATGGAAGAGCTTAAGAATGAAGACTGGTTCAAGTACAACAGAAAGCTGATCAAGAAGCAAAACGTTGCACGTATAAAGATGAACAATTTCATGCAAAACATGAAATAGTGAAGTTGCAGGCATATTTCATGTGTTTAATTTAGCATGAGATACATTCATTGTATATAGAGAAGCTAGTGTGTATATAGCGTAACTATAATATGTACTATTGGGCAATAATATGTAGTTAAAGGCTAAATGCTTCAGGCTTGCAGTTAACACATGCCGAATGCCGAAAGCTGAGATTTTGTCTCCGGCATGCAATTTTCAGTTGTGTGTTTGATAGGAGTGCACTCAAAGCAAGACATCTTTAGTAGGGACAACCGCTGAGCCAACCAATCACCACACGACAACGATTAACTTGCGTTTTCCGAATGTTATTACACGGAGTGAGGAGAAGAGCATGGGGCTCAAAGGCGGCGATCCCAGCTTGCTTTGTGAGAGGCATAATCACAGGACCAACCAAAACTGGTTCTGGACTGAAAACAGGTGCCAGAAGTGGTGGGAAATCAGGCAAGGATACTGGAGATAAGGGTAAAGCCAAGGACTCTTCATCTTCCCTTGACTCATCCTTTACTTTCCAGCTTTTTCTGATTGTTGGTGCCATGGGTGCAGGTTACACACTAGGTAAGACTACCATCTTGACATCACCTCCAGACACTTTATTTCCTAATGGATCGATCACAAGGATGGAAGCTTTGAAAGGGCTTGAGAAGGAAAACAATGAAAGGGAAAAGAAGCAGTATGATATGTTCAAGAGATGTGCTCTCAGAATATTGGAAGGTAAAGGCATCGAGGTTGACGTAAAGTACGGTAAGAACGAATCACTTTACGACTCTCAGTTTTGCAACAAGGACATTGCAAAAGTGATGAATGAGGAAGAAAGTATGAGTGAGGTTTTCTTTGGAAAGGATCCGAAAGAGTGGGAAGGCAGTGTTTTTGTGTGGTACCCAGAGACTACCGAAGACGTTTCCAACATCATGAAGAATTGTAGTGAGTTCAACATTCCTGTTTACAACAGAATTACAGGTGCTCAAACTAACAAAGACAACAAGTACATATCATTCGAGATTGATTTTAGCAAATTTGAGAAGACGTCAAAAGATACAGGATCAGCAACTACTGTTGCACTTCCTCTTAATTTAACTACCGATGAAATGAATGAAAAGCTAGGTCAAGTCAACAGAATCAATTCTCGCCTCAGCGCAGCAGACCTTTTCTTCATGGGGGCCGGTATCAAGATTGACAGTACGAGCAACAAGATAATTGGAAATAAGTATGCTGTTGCAGATGTGGATGCCATTGAATGTGTTTTACCAGATGGTAACGTTTTAAGAGTTGAAAAAGATGACGATGTGTCAGACTATGACAGTAAGCTCTTCCATTTGTTGAGTCGATTCCAAGATAGCTTATGTGTGATCACCAAAGTCTTCGTTGGAACGGATGTTACCCGCGTTGCGCCTTCTGACAATGTCAGTCTTGTCTATCTCGGTGAAAACGATTTGGGAAAGCTCAACGAGAATATACAGACTATAAGAAAGCAACTCCCGAACTTGGATTTGACCATCATTGACATTCACAATGATACCGATCAGCAATTAGCATCGCAGTATGGTGAATACAAGACGTTTGCTATTATGAAGCTTTCAGATAAAGAATACAATAAGGTGAAGGGCGCGTCCAATATACGCAAAATCGAAGTCCAATCTCTTGAGACGCCAACGACGCCTATTGGAGGCTGCTTCACAGATAAGCTCACGTCTGGAGAGCAGTGCATCATTGTGCAAAAGCTCGGTTCTAACGTCACCAAAACGTACTTTAAAGGTAAGTACGTCGCTGTAGAAGAAGAAGCTGAAAAAGACACGCCTGACGTTTCCGCCGCCCTCGTGCGTCGGTTGAAGCTTTCTATTGACAGCGCCCGTGTTCTCAACCCATAGACGTGTGCTTCTGCTCTGTACATACATACACAAATACATAATCTCGTTAAAGATAGGCGTGAGCCGTGAGTGGTGTCCACCGATCACCCGCCACCGACGCGACGGCGCTGCTCTTCATCTTTTCCATTCCCCATTTCTGCAACCTCTGCATACTATACTTCGGGAACCTTCTCACGCACAATAGCGCTGCATTTCCGTCGGTAGATAGTGCTGGCCAGCTGCTACGCTACAGCCAGCAATTTGGTGCTTGCAGCACATACTGCTGAGTATTGGACGGCTTCTGGGGATCAGTCGCGTATAAGAGTAAGTATGTTGCCCCCGGCGCTTTCCGTGTATATTTGATTTGCTTGTGTGTGTATCCGTTTTTTGCAGTAGAGTTCCTCCGGATCCGGCCATCAGCCATCAGCCAACACACTAGGCACTAGGCACTGCCTATCCTTTCCTTTTTTTGGGGTACTTTCAAACCGATCATCCAGCAACGAATACCCGGCTAGTAGCGCCCGCTCCTTCAGATCTCTTCTCAGGCTTCTCCCATTACTCCCGTTCAGCAAGAGACGTTCAACCTCCCCTTTGTCCACAGCAACCATACCTTGCCCGGACAATAAGCAGATCATTCGGTACTTCTACGGTCTATTTCTATTTCAACAGTCAACAATCAACCAAAGCTAGGACCAGGAAGAAGTTTATGGATTCAACACCATTACGGATAACAATAATTATATTTAGATAAAGAATATAAACCTCAGAAAAGAAAGGAAAGCAGAGACTGACAACTGAACCTCAACTTAGAACTAATACCATCAATTTGATTCAAGCGATAGTTTACATTGAGAATGGCTAGAAATACAAGAAGATCGACTCAATTTGATAGCTCAAAGGATAAGACGAATTTCCCTGCTAATAATAATGCCAATGAAACTGCAAATACTGAAAATATCAACAAAACGTTAACATCTATACAAACCAAAACAGATGGCATTAAAGCCAGTGGGATAACAGATTCCCCTCTGTTTACAGGCTCCTCTTTCTCTGGCGACACACCACTTACGGATATCTTGACTGCGGAGAATATAAACGCACAAAACATGGACGCAGACAGCCTAATGAATATCAACAATAATGTTGACAACGATAACATTAACCTTGACCTGGACATGGATCTGGGAATCATGCATAATAATACTCTGACGCCAATAGAGTCAAATGTACATAGCAGCAATCCAAGTATTGTAACTGAACCAATTGTTGTGTCTCCTAGCCAATCTTCGGCCTCCTCAAATCAACCTCCGTATTTGACTCCTTTGAAGCCAGATGCACAAACACCTCTGCCCGATGATGTGTTGAAATCTGGTAATACGCCCGATACTTACACGTTGTCAAACTACTATAATAATAACAAACATCCGAAAATTGTGAGCCTTGATGATGCAGGTAATCCCCTTGATGATCCCGATGAAATTTTGAAAGGGAACTTATTAGATTCTTTAGACAAACAAAACAGCGATTTCTCGAAAGATTTGTCTCTAGCCGCATCCAGGGCACCTGCATTATCTATCAAGAATGCGATGCTTCCGCCTGAGACACGTGCTCAGAATACAGGTGATAAGGATACCAAATCATTAACCGCCTTTAAGAAACCATCAAAGAAGAAAATTGCTTCCTCTGTACCAAATAAGCGACCTGCGTTTGTTGTTAAGTTGTGGAAAATGATCAATGATCCAGATAATAATAAATATATATCATGGATGCCTAGTGGGAAAGCCATTCAAGTGCAAGACCGTGAACATTTCATGAAGTTTGTCCTACCCAAGTTCTTCAAGCACAATAACTTTGCCTCGTTTGTCAGACAGTTGAATATGTACGGATGGCATAAAATACAGGATGTATCAGCTGGCTCTCTTGCGCAGACAGATGAGATTTGGCAATTTGAAAATCCAAACTTCATAAAGGATAGAGAAGATTTACTTGATAACATTGTTAGAAATAAACCTGGATCCAACGATGAGGAAGAATACGACATCAAATATTTGCTGGAACAACTTGAACAAATGAAGCACAATCAATTACTCATATCCGATGATTTAAGAAGGGTTAGGCATGATAATGAGCTTCTTTGGAAGGAGAATTATATCGCAAGGGAACGACATAAAATCCAGTCCGATACATTGGACAAAATTATGAGATTCTTGGCAAATATCTACGGTAACAACACTTCGAAGCTTATAGAACAGATGAACAGCAATGGTGAGCTTGTGGAGATACATAATCCGAATGACCCTAACCAGAATTCAGGGTTTTACAATGGAAACACTGCTATGGGACGGAATATGGCGCCAGGCTATAATGCTGACCCGCGATCACAAATGGGGCCTAATATGTCCCAATATAATCAAGTAGCAATACACAATGATCATTACGGAAACTACCAGCAATACAATGGAAACCACTATGGGGACAATAATGGAGGATTTCGAGAACCGCATTACACTAACAATAATAATGGCAATGCTCAATCACGTGTTTATTATAGTGGGGCCCCATCTCCTTATGCCCAAGCTAGCAATGACGGTGCTGCGAACGCAAGAAGAAGGAGATTGATGATCACCAACAAATCTAATTCATCATCAACTATTTACCCTAACAACCACCCGGACTCTATCTCTTCGGTGAGTTCGGTGCATACTCCATCTTCGAATGGCACAGTTAAATCATCCAACGAGCTCAGAATGAATAACTTAAACTACGAAACATCAAATGCTGTTGATAGCAACGATTCATCAATTCAGGAAATCCATAGAGGTCCGGAAAATAGAAATGCTGATTCTTACAGAAGTTACATTCAAGAGATTCCAGACTTTATAAATAATCCAAGATCCTTCATTGAACCTGATCAGCAGAGATTCCAAGACGGAAGACCTCTGAACTTTACTTCACCATCCCAAATTACGCAGCAGCAACAACAACTTGAGCAACACTCGAGGCCACATATCGTACACCAACCTCTCGGAAGGATAGATCCCTCTAGACCAACACAAATACAGCAACCACGCATGGAGTCCCCAACTATTATCCCACAGACCCCACTTAATGACATAATGAATGGTGAACATCTACATGATAGGAGAGTGGACTCGAATCCAACGCAACTGATGGGCAACATTCAGCAAAAACTTCATAAAAACCAAGGTGCCCTAAAGCAAGTCAACGATTGGCTCAACAAATATAGTGACGATTTAGATTCTGAAGAGATGCCATTGCCGGACGATTTCAAGGTGGACGATTTCTTACAACAGCCACTAGACCTGAGTGTATCCGGGACACCTATCGATTTCTCCAATGTCGATGAATTCGCCAATGGTCAGTTACCCCCTACACCTGTGATAGTGAAGTCACCACTGAATATGTCTATAACTACCTCTCGTAATGGGCAGGGTCCAGCTCCTACGGTTGATACGGAAAACCCACTGAAAAGGAACTTTGCTCAGGTGTATGATGATGATGGCAATGGAATCGCCGAGAATTATGGCTCTGAAAAGCGGTTCAGGTCAGGCGAATTTGGGATATAGCGAGTGATTACTTGCGCTCTATAGTATGCGTATTTATACAGTTTTAATTCCCATTTAGATCGTTTACGATTAGTTTTCACAATGGCCGACGGCTCTGGCAGCTCGGATGAAGGCATCGTCGTTTTTCTTCAAGTCGATAATTGGGCGGTCATTCCACTTTAACCCTCTATAAATAAGATCTGAAAGATTGTCGACCGCTTCATCTCTCTTGTTGAAAGTATGGTCAAACTTGTTTAAAGTTGCGTAGTCATTTAGGTATGAGAGTGTCTTGGAATCAACCTTCCCATTTGTCTTTCTGAGATTCCCCAGAGTAAGTCTAACGAGAGTTAGCCAATTCTCAAAATATGGTGGATTCCTGAGAAAAATGTTCAGCAGCATGGTGTTTAGTTGGAAATGTGTACTCATTTTGTATTTTTTGTAATAGTATCTTGATAAAGCAAATGCGTATCCGGCTTGATTATGCTTCAAGAAATGTTCTGCAAAAGTGCAGTATAGTATGGGTGTGATGTATTTTTTACAAGCAGGTGTAGACTCCATTATGTCAAGGATTTCTTGTGCACGATCATTTTCGAGATAGCAGAGAACGAGTGTGTTAAACTCCTTAGGAGACATATTTGCCTCTGTTATTGACAGTCCTTCTCGGCTATACATCTTAGCCATTTGTTCCGGAGAGAAGCTTGAAGTTAGTGGCTTCATCATAGTGAATATGGGCCTGATCGGCATTTCAAAATCCTGCATCATTTCAATGAGTTGGAGCTTTGCTTCCTTGTTTCTGAGCATATTGAACGCGTAATAATATGTACTGGTATTTGCGGTGAGTTTTTTTTCAGCCATACTATCCAATCTTTCTATTAATGATTTGTACATAACTGGAACTAGAGTCTCCGATATGAGGATGTTCTCAAAATCTATATCCTGTCTGATAGCAGTATTCTCCTCCATGGTGTCCATGACCTGAAACAATTCCCTAAATCTTGAGAAAAAGTGTAGAACATAACAAACTTTCAAGTAATCCATCTTAGTAAGTATACTTGGAGCGGAAGTCACTAACTCCAATATGGCAGCTCTAACCTTGGTAATCAATCTCGGTGGGTATTTATAACTTGTTAGAGAATCGAGGTACTTCCTCAAGTGCTCCGCAGTCGCACTCGTTGGATGTTCCGGTAATTCCAACTTTGCCGCAAACGACTTATATGCCCAAAAGGGATACTTGGCTTCCGGGACAGGTTTTGTGGTGATAGATCGAAGGGTTTCAAGTATGATATCCTCGTCTACGCTTGACTCGAAACTTTCCTTACCGAGAAGTCTTGACGTGAAATGAGAAGAGATCAACGGGATGAAGGATTTGGTCTCATTAGCCCGCATCCCAGTTGTTGAAATGAATCTCCTTAGCAGCATATTAGTAGCACACTCCAAATGATGCCAGCAGACGTGGAGTAGTCTGATTTGTGTAGCATAATGTTGAAAATCCCACTATCTTTCTTCTTTTCAATTGGTGGCTGGAAATGGAAAATGAAGATTTGAGTGAGACCAGCAAGTGATTGAGGAAAACAATTCGATTTGTTAAGTGCTGATAGTTGATAACCTCAGGCATGGAATGCGATATGGTGATGGTGGCAAGCTCGAAGTTTAACCAGACTTAGACAACACAGTATATTTATCAGAATGACTGCAGAACAACTACCCCCAAGGAACAAGTCCCAACGTCTTTTGAACAGAAAACAAAGAGAGGCACAGCTACAGAAGGATGTGACAGAATCCTCCTACGCTCAAGATAAGTTCAACTACACCGCCACACAAACAATTGCAAACCCGAACGTTTCCGATATCTGTTTTGGCCTTAATGAGCTTACAGACACGTTGAGCGCATTTCCGCATGATATCATCAACTACTTCACGCTACTCAAGGAAATAGAAGCGAAGTGCGTGTACACTATACCGCACCTCAAAGCATACATTAAGAGATTCCTGACTATGAGAGTAAATCACCCCAAACGTGGACTTCTTTTGACTAGGATTAGAGACTGTATACGAGAAGTCATGCCATGTTTAGAAGAGAAGATGCATGTTGCTACTATCGCATCCGACCACGTCAAAAGGAACGTCGAAAAACTTGACCAGGCCTATGATATTGTTTGCATGCACGAGATACCGGAGATAATCAGAATTGGCCCAATGTGGGAGCCATGCATGAAAGTTACTGAGCCAAAGTCGCTACAGCAACAGCGTAGTGAGAGCAGAAGAGAAGCTCTAGCAGCAAAGAAGGCTAAAACTGGTAGTGTTGGTTTGGAAGATGAGTATGACCACACAGCTGGTGAAGAATCATCTGGACCATCGAGCTCTAAGAAACAGAGAGGCTCGAAGAAAGAGTCCAGAGGTCAGGTCATTAATGCACCAGGACAATCTGCTATATCTACAGGTGGCGCAGCTATCGGTGGCAATCATATGAGTGGGCGAAACGGAAATGGATCGGGTTCTAATGGAGGGTCCAAGAAGAGAAAGCAAACTGAGGAGTTAATGCATGATCAACAATCAGTGGTATTGGGTAATAATACGGGCTCTGTATCAGGCAGTGGTGTTGGTAACAAGAAAAGTAAGAGCAGTAAGGCTAAGAAAGAGAGTAAATCACAAGGAAATGGTGCTCACCATGGACAGCATTCAAGTGTTGTGGAGTCACACAATCTTGCATCCGGATATGGTAATCATGGGTTTGGTAATGAAAACGGCACTACCACTACGAGTAAAGGGATGAATGGCTCTGTCATCGAAGCATCTGGGCGTGGATCGAGAGGAAAGAAAGAGGCCAAAGTGGAGGAAGAAACGCCTACGTCCCCAATCAACTACGAAGGAGAACCGGTATACTGCTATTGTCAGCAAGTGTCGTATGGTGAGATGGTGGGTTGTGATGGTGAGTTCTGTGAGAAGGAATGGTTCCATCTTCCATGTACTGGTTTGAAAGAACTTCCAAAGGGAGAATGGTATTGTGATGACTGTAAGGCCAAAATGATTGTTAAATAACTTCATTGTATATTGATGTGTATCCGATCCAAGTTTCGAAAAACGATATGTTTTAACGTGCAAGTACGATGTCTTCCGTTCAGTGCTTAGCTCTTCTCGAAATAATTGCCAAACCTCACTGAAGAAACCCAAAGAGGAAATTGTGTACTGGAGACAAGAAGCGTGAAACATGAAATCTTAGCTGAGGCCGATCAGTTGGACATCAGAGAAGTACACATTCTACACGCTAGTGGCATTGGAAGCCGCTTTGACTGTTAAGTTTCCTGGTGCAAGGCAAGCCACGATATAAGTACATACAATAATAGTCGAAATGAATTCCCAAGTAACGAACATGAACACTGAAGAATTCAACTTTGACAATGTTACGCCAATACCAGTTTCAGACGACTCGGAGGTCGTTCTTTGCAAGATAATGTATACTGACGAGTTTAAGGCCGTCTTTGGATATCTACGTGCATTGATGTCAAACAATGAGTTGAGCAAAAGGGCAAAATACGTGGCGTGTCGTGCAATTTCTTTGGTTCCAGCGCATTACACGGTGTGGCAATATAAATACAACATCGTTGAGAAGCTCATGAGGGCTGATGAGTACGATATTATGGAGGAGCTCGAATGGTGCTCCAATATTGCTCTTGAGAATGAGAAAAACTATCAGATTTGGCACTACAGGGGAAGGATTATTAGCCTCATTGTAGAAACCATACATGATGGTGACAAGGACAAGTTTAACATCGATGGTGAGCATAATATAGTCAGTAAGATGCTTGAGAATGACGAGAAGAACTATCATGTGTGGTCGTACAAACGTTGGCTTGTTGAGTATTTCGACTTGTTCCATAATGTCAAAGAATTGGAGTACACCGAAGACCTCATTCTGGCCGACGTGCGGAACAACTCTGCCTGGAACTTTAGACATTTCATTAATTTTGGGAAAGCTGATATTCCTAATAAAACTGGATTGATGAACTCCGAAGTGGAGTTCACCATAGAGCAGATCCATCTATCCATTACAAATCCCTCATCGTGGAACTATCTCAAATTCCTATACAAGGAAGCAATAAAATCGAACAATGAAATATCGCTACCTAAGATACGTGATGTTGTACAGAAGTACACTATTGATACAAGTGTTGCCGAAGAGCTCGACCAAAATGCATTGCGAGTGTCTGTTCCAGCGTACGAACTCCGCGCAGCTCTTTGTGGGGACGAGGGCCGTTCTGAGGAACAACGGGCTTTATTCACCCTTTTGGGCCAAAAACTCGACCCAGTGCGTCGGGGTTACTGGGCCATGCGTGCACAACACGTGTAGTACACCATGTGGCATGTATCAGCCTCTCTGCGTTAACCGTGCAGCTGTGTAATCTTGTAACAAGTGTATCATGTCTGAAGTCTGAACCACCTGCCTAAAGCGGCAAAAGATCAACACAAGCTTAAAGTGAGAGTGAAAACTGCCCAAAACCATTCATTCTCATTCACCTGCGCAATCGGCCCTTGCATTTGTTGTCTTCTTATAGTTTGTATGCTGTCATGATTCTTGTTTACTTTCCTTCTTTCTGCCGTGCACTGACTTAACGGCTCTCTGCTCTGCTTCATCACCGCTCTTGCTAGACCTGCACACTATCACCCCACACAGTGAAACTACTAATAAAACAAGCATGTCCACACTCTCCAAGAAAACAAAGGGCCAATTGCTCGAAATCGCCCAAGACTTGAACATTGAGCTGGGAAACCGGAAAGTCAAAAGAGACATTGCAGATGCTATCCAGAACTACCTTGTTGAGAACGGCGATGATATCACTCAGAATTCAAAGTATTACGAACTTGCAACGCTCACCAAGCTTGGTTCTCCAAAGAAAACTGTTTTCATTGAAATCGACACTAAGGAAGAGGATGAGAATGAAGCGGAAGTTGAAGGTGAAGATGATGAAGAGGATGAAACTGAAGAAGCTGATGACGATCAAGTTGAAGTCGAAGAGTTCGATGAAGACGAAGAGAACGCCTTCGATGATGATGATGATGATGTGGACGATGAAGATGACGATGACGATGAGGATGATGACGACTTCGACTACGAGTGCTATACTAACCTTGTCAAGGCTCTCAAGCATGGTACTCTTTCTGAATACATTGAATTGAAGAACTATGAAGTCAGAGACTACCTTGGTGATCCATACACTCTCAACGAGTTAGCATTCTACTTGGAGTCAATTGTCCTTGCAACTTCTTTGCTTTCATACACTCCAGCAAGAACGTACTTACCAGCTTCTGTTCTTGAATACGTACCAGCAACTATTGCTGATATCAATGTCATCTCTACAAGCTCTTTCAACTTGACAAACTTGTCAACCTTCTTAATTTGGGTTCTCACTGCTAAGTTCTTACCATTGATCTTCTCATACTACGTTAACTTCACTTATGATTTTGAGAGAGATGCATTCACCGAATCCCTTGCTAAATTGTTCTTCGCAATCATCATTTTCAAGACTGACTTTAACGTCCCAACTTTGAAGGATGAAGTTAAATACAATTTTGCTATCGGCGACGTCAAGATTGAAACGATCAAGCATTTTGTTTTCGTTGCAACTTTGCAATTAAGGGAAGTTTTCGGCAACTGGATTTTACTTGATGCACTTTTCACCTCCATATTGTCCCTCTATGCTAACTTAGCTTTCGTGTAAAGGAAACATACACAAAGCTAATTACTTTGAGCCACGAAAATATAGCCATATCACAAGCGAAAACTCAAAACAACTAGAACTAAACTCAAACAGTGATATCAATTGATGTGGCTATCTCTCCATCCGTTATCCTCCTCTTCCGTTCCTGAAAAGGCTCAATTCCCTCTACGTTCATCTTCTTTTATCTTATTCAGTAAGGCATATGCTGTCCTTTTCGTTTTTCCTTTTCTTTTTGGAACTGATTTTTTTTCCCTTCGGCTCGCCAAACCAACTTGCTTCGTTAGTGTCAATATCAATGCTCAACTACACCTAATCGTGAATTGTTACTAGCTATCGGTAAGTTTGGAGAGACTGATCTTTTGTTTATGTCTGTGTATTCTATTAGTATCAATGTATCCTAAGTTATCTATGAATTTTGATGAAATGGGCCAGTAATTAGAACACGTTCAAGGTCTTTTCTATACCTTCGCTGTATGGCGTTACGATATTCCAAATCTTCTCTTCGACTTCCTCAATTTTCATTCCATCCACATAAAGCACATTCCACTCTTCGTTGCCTTGAAACTTCTCAAACATCTTTCTTACCTTTGCCTGAAATTCAGCGACTTCATATCTTTCATCACCAAACCCTTCTCTTGAGGTATGTTCGCCATCATCTTTAAATTTCAAAAACACAGTGACATCTGGCTTAGGAAGTCCCTTATCTGGATTTAGACACCAATCAAAATCCAACCCCTTTGCCGCTGAATAGGCAACACCTGAATAAACGTATCTGTCCAAGATCACCGTTACTCCATTTTTCAAATCCTCCTCAATAGAATTGACGAGTTCCCATCTGTTAGCACTGAACAATAGGTGTGCAGCTTGATCTTTCAACTGAAACGTTTTGTCGGTGAGATATTTGTTTATCATCATGCCAATATCTGTCTCCCTTTGTGGAAACTTGACGAGTTTATGGTTGACGCCAATTGATGCAAGCTTAGCCAATAAACGCTCTGTTTGTGTCGTTTTCCCGGTACGGTCGAGCCCCTCAATGACAATTAATGATCCACGTCTCATTTTAACAGAAACTATTAGGTATATGTTGCTTCCGATAGTATGTTGTAGACGAGTTGAGTTTGATTATTGGTGTCTTTGTGCGCCATTGAATAAACCCGAAAAGTAAAGCGTAATTTCGTGACGCGAGAACCCCCAAAAGACATGACTTTACGTTTTGAGCCGCGACACTCTATTAGTTGTGCCTTTGCAAACTACAATTATTATAAAATAACTGCTCTGACCTTAGACATAAAATATTGAACAGTTATGTTCCAGATTTATTGATATTTGCTGACTGTACTAAAGACGTTCATTTAACCCCAAAGCTATATTTTTCCTTCACAGTACTTCAATAAAATGAGATTGAACCGTTTGCTTTCTGATAATTATCTAAAAATAAGGAATTGCTCTTCAAGACTTCAACAATTCAAAGTAGAGCAAAGAAGTCAGCACTTTATAGGTCTTCTATGCTACTAAGAAACTCATGACAAAGAGCGTAGTGATAGAATTTTACATATGTTTCAGCATTACTTCCGACTTACAACCGTTCACAAAACTCAAGACTATGCAAGAATCATAGTGAAGAGAAGCTCCCCTTATCTATGCCAGTTGGCTTTTGAGCTACAGATACACTACAAATTAATTGGACCATGAAAGGAAGATCGCCGCGTTTGTGTGGAGTGTGGAGCAAGCTGCCCAAGACATGGGTCAACGTTATCTTTGAGCGGAGATGGCCGACTGCCGAGGGCCGAGGGCCGAGGGAAGACTTCGATTTTCTCATTTCCTGATTTTCTCGCTGAGCGCAATGTGGAAAAAGAAAAAGAAAAAGAAAATTTTGATCATTTCCGATGACAATTTAGACAACTTGCGAGCTTGGCTTTCTTCTCTTTCCCTTCCTTTTCCTCTGCCTGACCGTTTGTCTCCGTTGAAAGGCCTGCTTTGGTGCTCCTTCCCCGGCTGGTTGTAGTCTCTTTGTAAAACCAACCCTCCAACCATGTCCACCATTGAAGAAGTTGCACCTGCACACCAAGTTTTCGACACCATTTTGGTGCTAGACTTTGGCTCTCAATACTCCCATTTAATTATCAGAAGATTGAGAGAATTCAATGTCTACGCTGAGATGTTACCATGTACTCAAAAGATTAGCGAGTTGCCATTCAAGCCAGTTGGTGTCATCTTATCTGGTGGCCCATACTCCGTCTATGAGGAAGGTGCACCTCACGTAGACCCTGCAGTCTTTGACCTGAATGTGCCTGTCTTAGGTATCTGTTACGGTATGCAAGAACTGGCTTGGATCAATGGTAAGGGTGTTGGTAGAGGTCAAAAGAGAGAATATGGTCCTGCAGTCGTTAAGGTCGTCGATGAGGCTTGTGAATTATTTGCAGGCGTCAACGAATCTCAAGTTTGGATGTCCCACAACGATAAGTTAACTGCTCTTCCAACTGGTTTCAAGACAGTTGCGGAGACTGGTAACTCTCCATACGCAGGTATCTCCCACATTGAGAAACCAATCTTTGGTCTTCAATTTCACCCAGAAGTTACCCACTCTCTGCAAGGTAAGATCCTTTTGAAGAACTTTGCAGTTGCAATCTGTCACGCAAAGCAAAACTGGACTATGGAAAACTTCATTGACACTGAAATCAAGAGAATTAGAGAATTGGTTGGCCCAACTGCAGAAGTCATTGGTGCAGTCTCTGGTGGTGTCGACTCTACCGTCGGTGCTAAGTTGATGAAGGAAGCTATCGGTGAAAGATTCCATGCTATCTACGTTGATAACGGTTTAATGAGAAAGAATGAAACCGTCACCGTCAAGAAGACATTAGATGAAGGTTTGGGTATCAACCTGACCGTCGTCGAAGCAGGTGACGAATTCTTGGGTAACTTGAAGGGCATTACTGACCCAGAGAAGAAGAGAAAGATCATTGGTAACACTTTCATCCACGTTTTTGAAAGAGTTGCAGAAGAAATCAAGCCAAAGGATGGCTCTCAGATTGAATTCTTATTACAAGGTACTTTGTACCCAGATGTTATTGAGTCTATTTCCTTCAAGGGTCCATCTCAAACCATCAAGACTCACCACAATGTCGGTGGTTTGTTAGAAGACATGAAGTTGAAGTTGATTGAACCATTAAGGGAATTATTCAAGGACGAAGTTAGAGCTTTGGGTAAGATCTTGGGTATCCCAGAAGATTTAGTCTGGAGACATCCTTTCCCAGGACCAGGTATTGGTATCAGAGTTTTAGGCGAAGTCACCCCTGCTCAAGTTAAGATTGCTAGAGAGGCTGACTACATTTTCATCGAAGAAATCAGAGCTCATGGTCTCTACAACAAGATTTCTCAAGCTTTTGCTGCATTATTACCAGTTAAGTCTGTCGGTGTCGTTGGTGATCAAAGAACTTACGAACAAGTCATTGCATTGAGAGCTATTGAAACTACTGATTTCATGACCGCTGATTGGTTCGTCTTCGAAGCAGCATTCCTCAAGAAGGTTGCATCCAGAATCGTTAACGAAGTTGATGGTGTCGCTAGAGTTACTTACGATATTACCTCTAAGCCACCAGCTACTGTCGAATGGGAATAGGTGTGTGGTCATATAATTTATCCCCTTGTCGTCATGTCATCATTGTGTACTAAATATCTACCCTTTTATTTATAACTGTTGACTAATTTTAAAGCACTTTTTACATTTCTAAACTAAACAAAACCAGATCGCCAAACCATTATTAGCACTTCAGCCTTTCAAGAGTCGAAGAACTACTGAACTCATATACTCACCATCGTGACTTATACTGCACTGAAACTCTTCATCTGGATGCTTCATGGCGTAATTTTCATTCCCAATAATGGGTCTACCCCTTAGATCATTTTTCTTGTACCATTCACTCATGATGAAGTTCTTCTGATCATCATCATCAAGGGTTTTATATATGGCTTCTTTGACACACCACGCCCCAGACAAAATCTTAGAGCATTTTTCAATATCGTTGGATTTGATGTGTTCTTGGAAGCTGGGAAGTTCGTTAGTTGGATGCAATATTCGTTCACTGAATCTTGTAGTTTTGAATGCCGTCAGCCGTCCGTTTCTCTGCAGTATTTCTGCAAATCTATTGAGCCTATGAAGATCAGTACCCAATCTTAACACCTTTGACATGTTCCATTATGCCAAGTAACTGCTGTTTGGTACAAAAAGACGTCAAGAAACCCTTCAATGTCTGGCATTGAGGAAGAATAACCTGGAGGGTAAATAGTTGGCATCCCTGAAAATACTCAATTGGGAAACCCCGCACTGTAAGATGTAAGATTTTGCTATACTTTTGTGTACTACCAGCGTCTCCATTGAGCTTCTAAACAGGATTCAACTTCCAATCTAGCCACCTTGCCGTTTATACAAGAACGTAGCTAATAAAGACAGTTTCAAGCGGTGCGGAGGTGCAGAATTATGTCCAGAGTTGTGATAAACAGAGAATCTCTCAACGAAACCTCCGTCTTCATATCTCGAACTTCAATAATCTTAGTTCTCTACCTAATTCTTGATTCACTTTTACCACAATCATTACACAGGATTTCTATCATCATTTGCACACTCCTGTTTACTAGTGTGTTGAATCAAACGAAAATGTTTCAGGTTTTGAAGAATAGGGTTTCCAAGTATGCTTTCGAGATCAACGAGATCAAGGAGATCAAGATTGATCCGTCGAGACACGATCTTGTGAGCTCAATTTATGACATTAAAGAATACTTATCAAATGCTCAAAAGTGGAACAATAGACGCCGTATTTTGTTTAGAAAAATGACAGGTCTACAACAACAATTGGCGCGTTCTACAAAGTACACGGAGAAGTTAAATACGGTCGACAAATATTTTGAGAAGAACAATACTATTTTATCCACTATAGTGGAAGAGGCCATCAAGAGGCACAATATCAAGGACTTTGAACTGAAAATGATCGAGAAACAAGCTGAAAGCAGTAAGCGCAACAATTATTTTAGAGTTGTCGAGAGCTTGTGCCATTACGCTCGTGACTGGTCTGTAAAGCCAAATGATGAAATCATACCGCTTTTGAGATACATCAAGAATCAAACAATGCCCCTCAACGATAAAAATACTACCGTTATTGTCCCAGGATCAGGTCTCGGTAGAGTTGCCCACACACTTGCTAGTGAAATGAACTTCTCTTCTGTTCATGCAATTGAATTTTCGTGGCTCATGACACTTATGAATGAGTTCATGTACCTAAAGTCAGGGATAAATGACTCATTGAACGTATACCCGTACCTACATACATACTCGAATCATTTCAAAACTGCGGATCAATTAAGGCCTGTTCAGATTCAGCACTCCTTAGAGAAGCCTTCCAATTTGAATATCCACACTGAAGATTTCACCAAATTTGCAATTGCAGAACACCTTGAGACTGGTCAAGATCCAGAAAATGTTGTATTTGTTACTTGCTTCTTCCTTGACACGGCAGAGAACTTGGTGGAATACATACAAGCAATAAACAGAATATCAGGCTCCTTCAAGGGAGTCAAGAAATGGATCAATGTCGGACCGTTGAAATACGGAACCGCAGCACAGATTGAATTGTCTGACGAAGAACTCAAACTTTTGGTGGAGAGTATGGGATGGAAAATAGCCGATGAACAAGAGCCAGAGCTACTTGGTTATCTTACCGACAAAAAAGGATTATGGCAAGGTTATTACAATGTCAGTAAGTGGACGGCCACCAAAGAATGATACCTCTAAGTTGTCTCGCGTTAAGTTTATCTATAGATACAAATAGTAAAAAGTACACAATTAATGATTTTGGATAGCTTAGTATCAATGGCGATGAATTACTTAAATTCAGCACTGGAGTTGATTTGCAACTTCTTGTCACTACCTGTACTCATAATACCGATCTCCTTCTCCCAATTGACAGCAAACACCTTACTCTTTGGCTCTTGTGATTGTCTAGTGATAGTGTACATAGCCTTGTTTGCTCTAATGTCCCAAACCTTTGCAGTACCATCATGAGATCCTGAAATGAGCATGTAATCATTGTCCGTGGTAGCCAAGGAAACAACAAAGTTTGTATGTCCAATAAGTTGACTGTTAGTGACCTTCGATGACCTTGGATCGTGTAGGTTGATATGTCTTGCCGAAGAACCAGTCGCTAAAAGGTTCATGTGGTTGAGAGATACCAGAGAAAGTAATGAGTAATTGGTTTGCTTGGTATCCACACAACGTCCGGTCATCAAATCCCAGGTTTTGATGGTGTGATCTTGCGACACAGAGTAAGCAATGGAAGAGTCATTGTGGTCAAATATAACGTCTTCAACCGGAGCATGATGAGATTCAAGAATTGCCAATGGTGCCTTTCTTCTGATAGTAGAGTCCTTGATGGCAAGCTTCATTCTCTTTCTGGATGCAGAGGATATTTTGTCGGACATATCTATTGGATCGGATGTGGTCATTTCCTTTGGATTAGTGGACCACAAAGCAACAGAGTTGTCATATGATCCCGAGAGAATCCTGTTGGTAGGAAGGTTCAAAGCTAAACTGGAAACAGTGCTCTTGTGATAATCCAACAATGCGTACGTAGAACCGTTTTGGGTATCCTTCTCAACGTCTTCATCACTGACAATACCAGATCTCCACAATCTTATTGATCTATCCATACCTGCTGTGACGAACTTGTTCGGACTTATGAATTTAACCGCTTTAACTGGTTGAGAGTGTCCCGTCAATTGTGTTTCCACTTTACCAGATGCGTTATAGATTCTAACGATACCATCATATGAACCAGTCAAAATTTTCGGAGCAGTCACAACTCCTGATTCACCAACACCTGGAAGTTCCATTGATCCTATGGAATCTATCGAAGAGATCCAGTCATCATTGTTGAAACTTGATAAGAATTTTGGTGGTAAGACAGCTCTTGTATATTCCAAAGTCAAGAATGCTTCTGTAGAGAGACCATTGTTGACCAAATAGTCTTGTATATCGGTTTTGAGGATGGTACCATCGATCAAGAACTCAAAAGGAACAGGTGTTTCAGTTTCAAGCAAGTGATTCACAATCTCAGATAAACCAAATCTTTTCAATGACACAGGAATGTAGATTGGGTTAGAGGAAACATGCAGCGTTTCATCATCATCTCTGGTGAAAAATTTCACCTTTACTTGGTCTTTGCTAGTTGAAGCTGATTCAGACATGCTCCGTTACCGTTGTGCTTAAGGAAAAAGCTTCTCAACGATATGACAGCCCTGTTTTGCCCTTATTTTGCACCACCTACCACCTCTTCAAAGTAGATTTCTTGTTTCTAAATGCATCAAATTTTTTTCATGAGGTGAAAAATCTCAAAAGAGGAAAATTCCATAAAAGCGAAATTCCAGTTTCCAGTTCCAGCTGATCTTTCTTCGTGTTTCGTTCCTCCTTCTTCAATGCTCGTTTGCAGAGCCAACATCGTAAGTGATTGCGCCGGCTTTTAATGCAACGAGCCAAGTGTTTGCTACTTACGAGCGTACCCTTTCACAAAGCAACGATACGTATCGTCCAATGGTGAATTATCCATTTTTGACAAGTGCTCCAGGAAAGGTCATCCTTTTCGGGGAGCATTCTGCTGTCTACCACAAGGTAAGTTAAAGATCACACACTGCTCAAATCAAGGTATCCAGTCAATACTAACCAACCCTTATCATTACGCTATGAATACAGCCAGCAATTGCAGCAGCACTCTCCTTGAGAACTTACATGCTTGTCACTAAAAATGAGGACCCAAACGATGACAATATCTACCTGGAGTTTCCCGATATACAGTTGAGCCATAAATGGAAAAAGTCAGATTTACCTTGGGATCTGGTGACCCACGAACAAGGAAGACCACCAGCCAGTGAAGAGTTGAACGCTGAGCTCGTGAATGGTCTTAATCCTCTTCTAACAACCATTTCTTCACCATTGCACTATGCAGCGGCTTACTGCTTCTTATATTTATTTGTGTCCTTATGTCACGATGCGGTCGAGGGTGGCCTTACATTCACTGTGAGATCAACATTACCAATCGGTGCTGGTTTAGGATCATCGGCATCCATTTCTGTTTGTTTGGTTAGTGGGTTTGCCTATATAGGTGGACACGTGAAAAATGCAAAAATGGGTAAGACTGATAAGGTTGTCAAGGACTCTGACGAATGTCTGTTCATTGACGCATGGTCATACATGGGCGAAAAGTGTATTCATGGTAACCCTAGTGGTATTGATAACGCCGTGGCAACTCATGGTGGTGCCGTTATGTTTCAGAGAATGGCAAACTCTATGCCAAGTGTTCGTACCTCAATGAGAAATTTACCCTCAATCAATCTTCTTTTGACAAACACCAAGACTCCGAGAAGAACAGCAGATCTCGTGTCAAATGTCGCTCGTTTGGTCAACGACTTCCCCAAAACTTCAGGATCCATACTAGAATCTTTGGAAGCTATTGCCAGAGAAGCATATAATTTGATGGTACGTCCCTTCCTAGATCAAGAAAGTAAGGCTAGATTGATGGAATTGATTAGGATCAATCATGGATTACTGGTGTCCCTAGGTGTTTCGCACCCAAATTTGGAGAGAATCAAACTTTATTGTGATGAGCTCCAGATTGGAGAAACCAAGCTGACAGGCGCAGGAGGCGGTGGTTGTGCTATCACCCTACTAAAAGATGAATATGATGATGAATCCTACGAAAAGCTATTGGAAAAATTCAAAAATAATGGATTCGAGACCTTTAAAACAACTCTCGGTGGAAAGGGTGTTGGTCTTCTTGCAGATCCCGATGAAGATATCTTGAAGTATATGACGGTCAGAAGCTTTATTGATTTCGAAGACACCAACGAAATTGAAAATTCTGTTGGTTGTGGATCTGTCGATAGTTGGAGAT
Source organism: Pichia sp. P7020A (assembly GCA_025531525.1). Classification (NCBI taxonomy): domain Eukaryota; kingdom Fungi; phylum Ascomycota; class Pichiomycetes; order Pichiales; family Pichiaceae; genus Pichia; species Pichia sp. P7020A. Next base: position 13,179 of record JAMYHI010000064.1, on the reverse strand, counting down.
ATTGGTGAATGTTTTACAAATTTGTCCAAGCATGCGCTTTGCTTTTATAGAATATGACCTGCGATTATGATACATTCAACTCGCATGTACGCACAAGTCAGTAGAAGATTATAGAAATAGATATATTGATAATTCGTTTGAAACGATTGATAAGTAGTACAATCAGAGCTTGGCAAAAAGCATTTTATTCTCCAAAAATAGTTTAACAGCTTTCTGTGACATACCCAAACCGGCTTGATAGCCGTAGCCACCCGCACCATAGTTGTGAATAAGAAGTTTGTCTTCGACCATTTGCGCTTCTATTCTTGCTCCCCCGTATCTACTTGGCCTCAAACCTGCCGCAACGCCTAGGATTTGGATAGGCTTATCCAAGATAGCTGGAAGAAGTTCGGTGGTTCTTCTGATGATATCTTTGGACTCTTCCTCAAAAGTGTCTCCAGTCCAGTTATCCTTTTGTAAGAAACCACCTAGAATGAGCTGTCCACCCGAGTTAGGTCTCGGAATGATGTAGGTTGCATAGTCTGCTCCCCATCTCATTTTATTTTCTTGTATGTGTGGAGCATTGATAACTAAAACTTGACCCCTAGTAGGATATACGTTGGAGTCAGATACACCAGAAAGACTAGCGGCACCTATACCGGTACAGTTGAAAACAGCAATGGCATGAGGAATATAAGCCTGGGAAATATGAGTTAACTGCATTCGAGTGAAAGATACCCCTAATTTTTCAAGGTATTCCCTTAGTGCCTTAAGGAAAAAAGGACAGTAAAAGTTCCATGTTTTAAACTTAATACCAAATGCAGTACTATTTGGAAGGTCTGATTGAGAAATGACTTGAAAGTCTTTCAAATATGTCTTTAAAGAGTTAATCTTCTCATCACCAGGATAAATGTCCCAGTACTCAGTACTTGGCTTCATATCCAATCCACAATCAGGACCCAATGCTTTCTTAATTTCCGCTAAATGAGTGTAAGTGAACTTGTCGTACTCTAGCGTATCTGGATCATTGGGAGAGATGCAGGAAAAATTGCCACCAGCCCAAGGGGAGGTAAACTTGATGGAAGTGTCCCCTGGAAGGTATTCGGCGATCACATTGATCTTTGCAGGATTGATTTTGGCGTAATTAATAAGACACCAAGCGGTATAAAGGCCAACAACACCGGACCCTAAAATAACAACTTTTGACATACTCCTACCTGCTTTGCCATCTGAAACCTCATATAGGAAACATTCAATTCCTTAAATTTATGACTTCTCCATCTGTTGTACGGAGGGCAGAGGCCATGGCTTTTTAAAGACCTGGACCACTAGGCAAAAAACACAAGCATTGCTACTCTTAGCCAAATCGGACCACTTTTTTCCAACAGATGCAAAGGACCACACTACTATCTACTTATGACTCGATAAACATGCTCATGATTTGTCTTGCACAGGCATTGGTTCATTGATTATGCTTCTGATTAGGCGCTAGGCGTCGCTTGGTTGCGCGGTTATCCTTCCTAAAGTGGTAACTAATGGCTGAAAAATAATCTGTTTTTTCGGACTTGTTGAATTCGGCGAAACTCGTGTGTGGAACGGGCAGGTTGGCTACCATTTTATCACTTCTGATTTTTTACGTACGAAAACTGTTATTGAAAATATATGAGGAATCTATTAGTTAAATATTAAAGCTTACCGGTCTCTCTCTTTGCTTTAACGTAAAGAGAGACGGCCTTGTGAGACATACCAAAGCCGGCTTGGTATCCGTAACCGCTAGCACCATAGTTGTGCACTAAAAGCTTGTCCTCAACATGCTCAAGCTCAATTCTAGCACCTCCATGTCTACTTGGCCTCAAACCTGCTGCTACTCTAATAATCTCCAATGGTTTGTCTAGGATTTTTGGAAGTAATTCGGTAGTTCTTTTGATGATGTCTTCGGTTTCAAGCTCGAAAGTATCTGCAGTCCAATTGTCCTTTTGTAAGAAACCACCTAGGACCAACTCGTTGTTTGAGTATGGTCTGGGAATAATATAAGTGGCATAGTCTGAACCCCATCTCATCATATTCTCTTGAATATGCGGAGCTCTAATGACAACAACTTGACCTCTAGTTGGATAAACATTTGTATCCTTGACACCAGCTAAAGAGTATGCACCAATACCGGTACAGTTGAAAACTGCCTTAGTGTCTGATTTGTATGCTTGACTGATATGTGTCAATTCCTTACGAACAAATGTGACACCAAGACCAGAAAGGTAGGTCTTGAAGTTTGAGAGAAAGAATGGACAATTAATATCCCAAGTAGTCAAAGTGATACCAAATTCAACACCATCCGGCAATTTAGATTTGGGAACAATCTTGAAATCCTTGATATAGCTTCTTAAGGAGTTAATTTTATCATCCCCTGGATAGTGGTCCCAATATTCAGTACTTGGCTTCATATCCAAACCACAGGAAGGTCCTCCCAGCTTCTTCTGGAGCTCACCGAAGTGCGTGTAAGTATACTTGTCAAATGCAAGTGTTTGAACATCGTTGGGAGTAATACAGGAAAAATTACCCCCTGCCCATGGAGATGTATAATTGATAGATTGATCACCTGGCATGTACTTGGCGACAACGGTAATCTTTGTTGGATCCACCCCAGCATCATTAATTAAACTGTATGTAGTGTATAATCCAACGATACCGCATCCCACAACAACGACTTCAGACATATTGTTTTGTTTGTTAGGGGTAGGAACTTCTTTTCGAGGATGAGATCTGTCTCTTGTGAAGAGTAAGCAATGGGGGGTCCCAGGTCTTAGGGTGTCTTTTATAGAAAAGTGTTCGATCATGATTCCTCACTAAATGCAGGCAATCTGCGGGTGAGTGATTTAAAAACCGACAGCAGTAAGCGCTGCTCCTACCCCAGAGGCGCGGCTAATTTTAAGCGTGCAATCCATGGGCCTTGTAGGCTCACAATTCTTCCTTGCATTAAAGATATCAGCTAGGTACACACTTTTCTATACGAGTTTTTGAGTGTCAACGAAGACGTTTGTGTCTTCTTTAACTTTGTAGGCACCAGGGAAAAGCTCTGGAAATTCTCTGCAGTACTCGTAGAATATCCATTTTCTTTGGTCCCAGTTAGATTCAACAGGCTTTATCTTGGACTTCAGTCTTTCGGAAACAAGTTCGCACTCTTTCCATACCCTCACCACATTCAAGCCCATCATTTTCACAATGTCTTCTTCAGTAGCGCTGGTTGCCTTCCATACACGTTTCACCAGTTCCGGATATTTGGAGACATCCTCAAGACCAACAGGTCCCTGCGGAATGCCGTCAAAGTCTGAGCCAAAGCCAACATGATCCCATCCAATGAGATCAACGATATGTTTGATATGGTCAACAGCATCATCAATAGTGACGTCTTCTCTACCTTTTTGTTTCAAAAACAGTGGAAGAAAGTTAATGCACACAACGCCCCCATTTTTTTTAACTAACTTCAAAACGTCATCCTTAACATTTCTATTGTGGTTGGTTAAGGCATACACGGAACTGTGAGAAAAAAGCACTGGTGCCTGTGTTACTTCAAGTACGTCAATCATCGTTTTGTATGAAACGTGGCTTAAATCAACCATCATTCCAAGTCTGTTCATTTCTCTAACGCAATCTCTTCCGTAGCTTGTCAGACCTTTATCAGGAAGACCCCCTGTTACAGAAGAGGCAGATGTTGCGAAAGGATTATCACAGTTATGCGTGAGAGTGATGTATCGGACACCCAACTTGTAGTACTGTCTAACAATTGCTAATGAGAGATCAACTTGATGTAAGCCTTCCACACCGAGAGTGATGGAAATCTTTTGTGCATTACTCTCTCTAAACGACTTCAATGCTTCGTCAGCAGTATAAACAAATTTAAAGCTGTGAGAGTATTCGTCAACCAATCTCTGAATGACATCAATTTGCTCAAGCGTGTCTCTGACAATGTTGTTTGGTTGATCAAAATCTTGATAGTACATGTCTTCATTTTTGCATTCAATCCAGCAACTAAAAAACTGAATTCCAATTTTTCCCTTTCTCATACGAACTAAATCTGTGTGAGAAGTGAGAAGAGAATCGAAGTTGAACTTCTCTGTAGTTGAAAATTCATTATGCAACTGCACTCTCAAGTTGTAAGGAAAATCATTATGCGTGTCAACGATGGGGAACTTTTGAACAAGTTTGTCAAACCTTTCGTCAATATCTTTTATCTCAATAACGGTCATTATCAATAGTGAGAGTTGCTTTCACTTTGAAAAATCGACTCTGATCAGTCGTTCTGGAAAGGAAAATGTGAATCTCATACGGGGTCATGTGTCGATATAAAAGTTGGAAATTGGGGCCAATGTACCCCTCAGCTTATGTTAATTTCTTCGGTTGCATCTACCCGCCTTTGTTTGCCGACAAAAGCGGATCCAACTTGCGACCAACTCCGACGGTCGCTTTCCGGCCCGCTGGGCTTAAGCGCCATTGGCGCTTAACGGAGGCGGTAAAGCTCCCGATTAGGCAACTGCATTTCTTATCGCGGGTCTCCCGTGGTCAACCGGCATAACGGGCGACTTTCACTTCCCGCAAGTACGTAGATCGGTTAAGCCTACATCTATACAAACTACACTTGCACTAACCAGGCCTTTCAATAATCGCCGTTTGCTTATATCTGCCTCACAATGTGATCGACCAATGTACTTCTTGGACATAAACGTCAGGGCGGGGAACGATAAGGGATAACGGATACAGTCGTTGGATATAGGTCATTTACCGGTAATTAAGCTCTTCTTTCTCCAGAACTATATAAAAGGTGCACAATCCACTGGTCATTCACTTATCCAGTTCAAGTAAAAGTCCTAATCAAATAAATTTAAATCAATCTCTTCATCTAGGGTAACAAAAAAATATGTTGACGAGTCAGAAGTCAGAAATAACTATAGAGGCGCAACTTTCCAACGTCTACCATGAGAATGAACACGGTGATGAAATTTTGGACAATGGTTTGAAAGCGGGCCTCAAAAATAGAATGATCAACCTTATTGCACTATGTGGTTTGATTGGACCTGGTGTGTTTATTGGTATGGGAAGCGCATTGGCGTCCGGTGGCCCGGTGGGGCTCCTTGTTGGTTTTGCTATTGTTGGTGTCTTAGTTTTATCAATGATGAACTCCATTGGTGAAATGAATGCCGCCTACGATCAAAACTTTGCCATACTAGCAAGCAAATATGTCTCGAAAGGATTTGGTGCAACCGTCGCAATCTATTATGTCATAATCTGGATCACAAATATAATTGCCGAATATACATCTTTGACAGCAGCAATGGAAACCTATACAACAGCTATCCCAACATACGGCTGGTATTTGATTTTCTGGTTTATTTTCACCATTTTCCAGACATTAGATGTTTCATGGTGGGGCGAGGCTGAGTACGTCTTGGGATTTCTCAAGCTCGCCTTTCTCTCGGGGTTTTATCTTTTTGCCATAATATATGCCGCAGGTGGTATTCCAGGTCATAAGCCCGATAACCCTTTCAAAAACTATCCCTTGAACTCTGGTTTCAAAGGTATTGCTAATTCTTTTGTTTATGCTGGTGTTTTCTACTCGGGTATTGAAGGTATCTCCATGATTGCTGCAGAAGCAAGAAATCCTAGAAAGGCCATCCCAACAGCAGTCAAGAGTACCATATTCAGAGTTTTCTTCGTCTATTTCGGCCTCTCTATTTTCTATGGTATCACTGTTCCTTACAATGACCCATTTTTGACTGAGGCTGATAAAGTTATGAGATCTCCAATGACTATTGCAATCACCGAAGCTGGTTGGCCCGGTTCTAAATACTTTGTAACTACCATGATTTGGATTACCTGCTTCTCATCTATCAATTCCGCAATCTATTTTGCATCAAGAGCTTTATTTACATGGTCAAACGCCGGTTTCGGTCCAAAATGTTTCACAATCGTCAACAAGAGGGGTGTGCCATACGTTGCAATTCATTTTGTTCACATCTTTGGTTTTCTTTCCATCTTATCATATTCTTCCGGATCCACAGTCGCTTATGCTTATATTGTCTCAGTCACAGGTGTTGCATGCTTTATAGTATGGACTACTATCTCTATTACTCACTTGAGATTCAGGAAGGGTTGGGTTTCACAAGGTTATGCATTGAGCGCTTTACCATACCAAGCTGTTTTCTTCCCTTGGGTCAACTATGTTGCTATTGTCATTGGCGTAGTGTTGACGTTGGTACAAAGTTGGTCATGCTTCAAACCTTTCGATTACAAAACTTTCATTGATGGTTATATCATGTTGCCACTTTTCCCTATTATTTGGTTCTGTTATGATGTCCTCTATTTCAAGAGTGGATTTATTAAGCCTTCTCAAATGGATTTTGTGTCAGGAAAGAGACCAGATTTGGACGATACAGTTGGTGGGGAGTTGGACAATTATGGTGGCTCTAAAGTGGAGGAAATTGACCAAATTATGGAATCAACCGATTCAACAGAAAAGCTGCACTATTCCTCCTAGCTTTAGAATGATCGTTTCTTTCTGCTCTCTTCTATTTGCCCTAGTTTATAGTTTATTTATCGTTACATATTCCGTTCATAATCTAAAGTCTCGTATTAACGTAGGTGTTACTTTCCTTCTTGACATCAAATGCTCCAGGAAATAATTCGGGGAATTGCTTACAGTATTCATGGAAAATCCATTCTCTCTGCTCCCAGTTGGACTCAACAGGCTTAATCTTAGACTTGAGCCTCTCAGAAACAAGTTCACATTCTTTCCACACTCTGATAACGTTCAATCCCATTAACTTAACAATATCCGCTTCAGTAGCACCCGTTTCTCTCCAAACACGCTTGACAAGGTCAGGATACTTAGAAACGTCCTCAAGACCCTTAGGACCCTTAGGGATACCATCAAAGTCAGAACCAAGACCGACATGATCCCAACCAATAAGGTCAACAATGTACTTGATATGATCGGCAGCGTCTTCAATGGTGACTTCGTCCTTACCTTCTTGCTTCAAGAAATCAGGAAGGAAGTTGACACAGACAACACCTCCATTTTCTTTAACTCTTTTGAGAACATCATCTCTGACGTTTCTTTCATGGTTACAAAGTGCATATGCTGAACTGTGGGAAAACATAACTGGTGCGTTTGTGACGTCTAATGTGTCAGTCATGGTTTTGTAAGAAACATGACTGAGATCGACAATCATGCCTAGTCTGTTCATTTCCTTGATACAGTCTCTGCCATAATCGGTCAACCCCTTATCAGGTAAACCACCGATAACAGAAGATGCTGCAGTGGCAAATGGGTTATCACAGTTGTGGGTCAGAGTGATGTATCTAACGCCTAGATCGTAGTACTGTCTGACAACAGCTAATGATAAATCGACTTGATGTAAACCTTCAACACCAAGGGTAATGGAGATCTTCTTTGGAGTACTTTCCCTAAAATTTTGCAAAGCTTCATCTGCAGTATGGACAAACTTGAAACTGTGAGAATATTCGTCAACTAGTCTCTTAACGACATCAATTTGCTCTAAAGTATCTCTGACAACGCTGTTTGGCTTATTAAAATCCTGGTAGTATTTGTCATCATCTTTACATTCAATGAAACAACTGAAAAATTGGACACCAATCTTACCTTGCTTCATACGGACCAAGTCTGTGTGTGATGTGAGCAATGAGTCAAAATTGAATCCCTCGGTAGTGGTGATTTCATAATGGAGTTGGAAACGAAGACTATAAGGAAAATCGTTGTGCGTGTCCACGATGGGGAACTTGTCCACTATATTTTCAAATCTTTGATCTACTTCCTTAGCATCTATTCCAGTCATGTTCTGTTGGTTGCTATGCCTTATGCTGCTGTTGTTTTTTACGGTGGACATGATCTAGGGCTAAAAGAACGAATGGCTTATCGTATCGTTCGTTCGTTCTAAAAAAGTTGTGGCACCGCTTTGCTCTTTAAGCTTTTCGCTTTTCACTTTTCACTCGCTTCTGGTGCCGCATGAAGATGAGGGAGCGATAAGACATAAGACATTAAACCCTAATGAAGTCCGGAAGTTCAATATAAGAATCTAAGCTGACTGCCTAACCGAGCTATACACAAGAATACAGTATGTTAGAGTGTAGGTACTACTTCTACTGAGTCTTCAACCGCCCATATTAAAGGCCGAGTCTCCATCGTAGTGGCAAGGCAATGCCGTAAGACAACAGCTATGCTCATATCCCTCCACTTGTCAATCCTCCTTCGCTCATGTAGGTGATCACTGCGGAGTCTTAGTAATAGAAATCTTCCTTTTGAATCGTCACAAAATTTTTGAATTTCTTGCATCTTCTCAGTTGCAGTGTCACCATACCTGGGTAACTGAAGAATCTAGCGTCCAAGATTCAATCTCCACCCAAGTTGCTTCGTAACCCTGAACCAGTCGACATATAATGATCCATTATTATTCAAATCCCATATTTTTTGCACAACGAACATGAGCTTTTGATAACTGCTCAAGTATCCACAAGATTGAATCAAGCTTTTGAACATCCCGATAATTTCTTTGCGATCACCCGGAGATACTGCACTAATACCCAGTAATAGCATTGGGAACGCAAGACTGTTTTTCAATTTTGGGGTTGTTATTAGAATCTTCAAATCCTCCTTGAGATTGTATGCCAACACTTGGATTTCGGGGACAACAGGTGGTAGTTTACGTATCACTTGCCGTAGATAAATTTGAGAGGACAATTGGTAAACCTCAAATAATGTCAAATGTGACTCGAGCTCGTCTGAGCTATCGAGGTATTGCAAACAAGATAAGTCGGGTTTAGCAAATCGTATGGACTTATCCAATGCCTCAGACTTCTTCATCATCTTGCTTATAACATCAAATCTATCACACTCTGGAAGGTCTAAACTTATTTGCAATGAGCTGTACTCAACTAACATACTCACAACCTCTCCAATAAGAAGAATGAGAGGGCGAATACATCCTTGTAATGGATCATGAACGATTTTAGTGGTATTGTTCTGACTGAAAAGATCATGATAATCTGCCATTGGGTAGAACGTACCATTTTCATTGGACTGCGATGCCAACACGTCAAAATACGCAAAATTCTCAGCTAAAAGGTTGCCCTCTATGGAACAGGCAGATAGCAGGTACCTAAAATTCCCTGGCATTTTATTTATCATATTGAAACAGCAAGTAAAGTAATGTGACCATCTCGTAGTATCCCCAAAAGAAACCTCCATACAAACAAGTAGCATATAGCATACAAAGTTAGTAATGAACTTTTCCCGGTCCAGCGTCTTCTCATTATGGTTGATAAACTCATTGACTTGCACAATGTAGTTGTCTGCTTCTCTATTCTCAATCTGAAAATTGAGGTTGATGTTTTTCCGCATCCGACATCCCCATGCCACAAGGGTATAGAGAACAGACTTCTCTTTGAATGCTATGGGTATATAAATTTTGGTATAGTAATTGAATTCCTGTGGCAAAATGGAAAGATTGGGCAAAATACTTTTACAATAAAATTCGAAGTAGCCCAACTCCTCAAAAGTGAGTGGCACCGGAAGTTTCAAATCAAGTGATTGTGGAATGGATGGGGTGGGATTTGCGAAAAGCTCCAAATATTGAGGTTGGTCTTCAAATATTATGTTGAGAAAATCGGAATCTATTGGAAGTAAGTCATCCAATGAGGGGAAATTTTCAGTGGCGTTATCTCCTAAATTGGTAGGCTCATTGTCTTTACTTTGGAGACTTGTATGTTCAAACAAACTATTGAGGTTGGAAAAGTTGTTCTCTAATATTCGCATCACAGTTTCGCCTACAAGTGTCCTCAAATTTGTGATTGTGCTGATCTTCTCTGGAAATGTTTGCTTACTTTCTGGCGATACAACTATCTCGGATCTTATTACCGACCCCGTAGCTAGTCGTGTTTCAATGCGTATTTCTGAGCCATTCCCATACATGCCGCTTGCAATCTGCCTGTATTCACAGACAACATTTCTGTTTAAACAACCGGTGCAGATTGGTTTAATTTCATCGCACTTCTTTTTTCGTTTGCGGCAGCTGATGCATCCAGAGCGTGACCTTTTCTTTTCTGGCTGTTTTGCCTTAGTAACCTTAAGAGTCTCCATTTCTCTGCCCTCTCAACTGATAGCCGAATAACTTTTTTGGGGTTTCCAGCTCCTGGTATTATCAACAATTTGTTAAACGTGATATTCTCAAAAATCACCTCTGCGTTTTTGGTTTACAGTTCATTTAGCCGCGATCGGTGGCTCAGCACGTCGGAATACCCAGATATGGGAGTTTCCGACAATACAGACAGAGTAGTGGTTCCTCTAACTTCTTATGAACGATAAATATAGCACATTGACATAGTGCATCATATTTCTCCATTAGCTGGTGTGGTGCATGTTTAAATTTTTAACGTGCTTGTTATATCTTCGTAACTGCCAGGGTACGATATTACAGATCCTGGACTACATATATCAGATAAGGAATAACAGTTTTGAAAGCATGAATGTTCGTTTCTGGTACCAACAAAAGTGTGCTCTCAAACCTCATCCAAAATAAGTAATATTCAAGTCTTGAAGAGCTCATAAATCGCCGTTGAGTAGAAATATTCAAGATGACAACACTCATTGTCCCTCCAGGTATGGATGTTCGGGAAACACATACTCATACTATCGACATCATTCCACAAGTATTTACATGTACATGTACAGATTTTGCGAGATTTGTGTGATTTGAAATTCCGTACATGAAATTAACATATACAAACCCACCAATTTTTTCAATGGATCCATGCAGCGGACGAACTTGAGTATTGATAGCCAAATCTGATTGAACTATATAGTAAATTTACATGAAAGAGTCAACTTAGATCACTAAATTGAAGAGACGGGTCAAACTCATTGTACTCCCCCTTCGCAAATTTGAAAAATAAGTCGTGCAAAACTTCTTTGGATTCCATGATGTCGCCTTCTCTGATGTACGGCACAAAGTCAAATCTACCCGAAGGAGCTAGTTCATAGCAGAGTCTGATAAACTCTCGTATCTGTGTTTCATCATAGCTTTGGAAGCCGCTCTTCTTCCCTTCATGTCTGCTCTTGATAAATTTCCTTTGATCGTCGAGCGATGGTAGTTTCTTATTTCCTGACCAGCAACCGGCAATTGCCACAGCATTAGCTTCGGAAGTCAAAAAGAACAGTGGATTCTGTGCAATACCTGTATGACATAAAGTCGGGTCACTGATTGTAAATGTGTATAAATAAAGGTTGTCAACCTTCGTCAAGGCATAGTTTGGATTGCCGTCGTACCCCGAGGTCACCGATATGTATCCCTTTCCTTCATTTTCTGGGATATCCAAGAAGGGGAAGTATAAGTGATAGCCCGTGCAGTATAATATTGCATCAAAATTGCTTTCTTGAGACCCATCCTCAAATATCACTGTATCTGCTTCAAACTTGGCAATTCTTCCGTGTTTTGTCCAATTCAATGAAGGGTCTCCAAATACTTTGTCTGTCCAATCCGCCTTCTGTTGTGTATTCTCTGTTGGCTCGCAAGCACGGGCAGCACCCTTTGTGTTACTCGAGATGTGCAAGTCGGATACTGGAATCAAATACTGAGCAATATCCATAGCACTTATACTACTTCCGACAATAAGTACTTTCTTACCTATGAGATCATCCGTCCTCCTGAACGATTTTGAGTGCTCAATTACTCCTGGATGTTTTTCGTTGAATTCTCTCTGTCCTGCAATAAACGGATAGAAGGGAATATTAAATCTGCCCACTGAAACAACCACTGCATCAAACTTCTCAGTATAGTATTCTAGAGTATTTGTAGACTTGTTAACCTTGCATATTGTCAGGTGCCATTTATCATTTACTTTGTATACTTTCTCAACCGACGAGTTAAATCTGACGTATTTCTCTAAGTCGTATTTCTTTGCATAATTTTTGAGATAATTTATAACGTTTGGATGTGTAGCGAAGGGCTGATAGGCCTTTGAATTATGGTCTAATTTCACGGGTTCATCGAAACTTGTTGAAAATCTCATGAGGTGATTTGGGATATTGGTGAACAGGTGATCATAGACACCACTCTTGTTCCATAAGTGGTCAAGTTTACTACTGACATCGGCATCAATGGGTACTTTGCATGGAGCTGCTTCTGTGCAATTGTTGAGATCATTGATCTCAGCGGCTAAATTAGGTCTCAATCCATTGGGTTTGGAGTAGTCATCCACATATTGAGGAAACTTTGGATCCGTCCTGTTACTGTAGTTCCAAACTCCACCGATACACTCATTTTGTTCGAAAACGACAATTTCATCAAATGCGGGATTGGATGGATACTTGTTCGCAGATTGCGGGGAGGTAATAGTGCTTGATCCATCACTGTTTGTGTGTAATAGTTCGTTCAAAGTGACCAAACCACCGGGCCCACCACCAATGATGGCGATTTTTTTAATATTCAGCGGCGACTGCATGACTGCCTGTTCTCTTTGTGGAATATGTTACTTGTAGCTGTTCTGCAAACAGGAATCAGACTTTGAGAATGAAATAATGAGTGAATGCTGCATGCAATGTTTGCAAGACGACGGTTTGGCATCTACGTATATGAACTTACGATCGACGCCACAGTTTCGGCATGCCCGGCAGTTGAATACACGTATAGTGGATCGATGGATGCATGTATCAAGCGACTCAAAACCCAAAGAAGCAATATGCCTATCGCCGTCCACGGTCGGAGATAATTGCCGCTGCTTATCGGTGGATCAAGATCAAGCGAGCAATTTGAGAGAACATTAATGCGAAGCATATATTTAAGCAGCGGAGCTTTGCACTATCCCAGAAACAAGCTAGAATATACTAAGATTGATAATATACCACAAATCTTTTGTATAAGTAAACAGCCCAAGGCCGACAATAATACACTAGCTGTGTATTTGGTGTGTGCTGCCCTGTTGTAATGCAGATTAATGTATATAGGACGGGTTCTTGATATATCGCATGTATTGTTGACTCGCGTTGGGACAAAGAGCAAATGGAGTCTACGATGATACACGTGTTCTTAGAGTGAAATCTCTACATATTTCTCACAAACTGTTATGTGTTAACAGATTTAAGGGGGGAGAGACGGCTATGATTTGTATGCTACAATAAGACATCTATAGAGTCGT
>JAMYHI010000063.1:0-70418 GCA_025531525.1 Pichia sp. P7020A | reverse complement strand
GCAATAGACAACGCACGCAGTTCAAATAGCTGCGCTGTCGTTGTCGCTCTCGCTCTCGTTTGCCCTCGGCACTCGGCACTCGGCACTCGGCGCGATTGGGGGCGCAACAGAAAGTGGAAAGTGGAAATTGCGAATTGCGAAATGCGAAATGTAACGGGCGCATTGCCTATTTGGGACAAAAGTGCGGATGCAGTCGCGTCGCCTGTCTACCCACTATAGAGTATAGGTACTTGGTGCTTGCACCATTTTCTTTTCATTAGATGTTATTCTATTCACCAAATGCTAGAAATTTAGATCCGTACTTTGGGTGTTCAGAAACTATCCAGTTGAATTCGGAAAAAGTTGTATTTCAGTTTGATAACTGGATAGTTTCTGAAAACCCAAAGTACAGACCTAAATTTCTACCATTTGGTGAATAGGAATCACATCTAATAAGAACCTTTTCTTCAATAATTTGCTATGATCAAAATTCAAGAGGCTAATAAATCGATTCACATAACATAGAGTAGTTTATCGCCAATGCTTTTGGTCATATTTTGCCCTATATAAATTTATATAAAACATAGAGTACAAGCAATTTGATAGAAAAAAATAATTTTGGTACAAACACCTGCAATGTTCAATAGATCTGCTCACATTACATGGAGCAGCATATAAGTCTATTGGTAATAGTCTGTTCATATTTTTTTTACTATACAGAATATCATATTGTAACATTTTGTACTCAGCATAAAATAATTCAGAGGAAAAGAATATGTTACATGACACACGATACTCAACGGTAACGCACTTGCTGCTTGTTTGCCCGCTTCTCCATCTTCTGCTGTCTCTTGCTCTTCAATGGCTCCTCCTCGCCACTGCCATTAACACCTGCAGCACCTTCGGGTTTCTTTCCGCGTGAGAATTTAAGGCCAGGGATAAACATCTGCAAAACTCCCAAGGCCATGGAGAACACACCCTTCAACTTCCAGCACGCGTAAGCAGGCACTACCAAAAGGAGGTACCACACTTTCATAGTTCCAAAAACCACTGTCAAGATATCAATAAGTAGCGTCAAGTAGATGATATCAAACATGTACTCAGTGAGACCCGCTTGCTGTAAATCGTCACCTGCTCTCACTAACACCTTGTAACTATCAGCATTTATATTGTAACGCGGTCTACCTATCTTCTCAGCAATATATTGGCACGCAAATGCTGGAATAGAGAAAATGAAATACCATTTCTTACCGCTCGATGGTCTACCGAGTAAGAACAAGCTAAGTAGTGTAATTGCATTGACTATAGCGGAAAGCTTATGGACAGAAGAGAGGGTCTCTAAATTTCTTTGGGCTTGCTTCTTCTCTGCTGCACCTGCCATATTAGTGAATGGTAGTGGTGGTGGTGATGATGATAGTGTCAAATAAGATGTTGCGTGATACAGGGCCTGTCTAGCGTAAATGATAATCGTTGATTGTTGATCCTGAAAAATGTGGAATTTCATGTCGCACTATCAACAATCAACACTCATTTCGTGTAAGCTCAGGTAATCAGTTATCAGTTATCAGCCACCAGCCACCGTTTGACTACACACGTATATCCACAGTAGAAGTCCAATTTCTGCTCGCTACTGCACAGTTAGGATTTAATGGTACGTTTCCGTTGGTATTACAGGGGAATCTACATTTCGGCTCGTCAAGCACCAGAAGCCAGCCCTAGCGCTCCCAGCCCCCCTTATTCGGACTTTACTCTTTATCCTTTATCGATTAATTAAATTCACGTATCATGAATATACAATTTGGCTGTCGAGTATTATCAGACAGCCTCCCCCCTTGGCACTGTATCAGCTATCTCAGACATTGCGTGATCCTGGCATCCAGATTAACAACAACCTCCTTGTTGGGAGTTCACTGCAGTACCTGCCAAATTGACGTTAGGTTTTGCATTAGCTTCAGGCTGCGCACTTGCCATTTGTTCCTTGATTTGCTTGGACATAAGTATGAAGGCTTGTTCAACGTTCGTGGACTCAGCTGCGGAAGTCTCTAATAATTTTATGCCTCTAGCATCTGCAAATTCCTTAGCAACTGCATAGTCAACAACCTTCTTGTCTGTTAAGTCACACTTGTTACCAACAAGTAGCTTCTGGACATTGCTGGTAGCATATCTGTCGATTTCTTGTAACCATTGGTTGACATTGTTGAAGGATTCTTGATCGGTGACATCGTAAACAATAATGATACCGTGTGCGCCTCTATAGTATGAAGAGGTGATAGTTCTAAATCTCTCTTGGCCAGCAGTATCCCAAATTTGTAGCTTGATGGTCTTCCCATCCAATTCGATGGTTCTGATCTTGAAATCCACACCAATGGTAGAGACGTAATCGGTGGTGTATGTGTTCTCTGCGAATCTAAGCAAGAGACAGGACTTTCCCACGCCGGAGTCGCCGATAAGCAAGAGCTTGAAGAGGTAGTCGTAATCGTTGTTCATCGTGCCCTGTGGTATCCCTATTGTTCGCCCAAGCTACAGCTGCGCCGCCATCCCCGGACCATGTACAATCTCTACAACCCACATTCCCAGAAGGCAATGTTAACGCTTCCCGTTGTCGCACTTCGCACCCAAGCTTCTAAATAAAGTGGTGAAAATGAAAGGAAAATAGAAAATAGAAAATAGCTATGACACTGCACATAGAGCCCCTCTAGAGCCTTGAGCCCAGTGTAAACAAAAGATAAGCCATGTGTTGTCTGTGACAGGTCACATTCGGCAACCAGGAGTCAGGAGAGGTGACTGTATTAAACAACAAAATAGGGCGACGTGTGTATAGCTGTCCGTAAACCCTTCACCCCGTCTAAAGTCTTCCTCCTAAGTAGGACCGGCATATGCAATCTTGCCTAATCGGGAAGGTGGCTGGTTTACCCTGACAATCTTTTGGCAGAACATTCATTTGAATCTTTAACTTTACCAGCCTTCGCCTAGAGATGGCGGGTCTGTGCACCCCAATATAGTAACCCGGTAATACCAGCACCACCTTGGCCATTGGCTTTATATGTTTGGGCGGTTCCTGTTCTACTTGACACTTGATACTTGATACCAGACGCGTGTGTTTCAGATTCTGTACTTCCTGTCTTGGTGGATTGATATCACTTCTCTTATACTTTCTTTCTCTTTCCTTAAGCAAGATCAAGTTGGTTCATTGCTACCATCTGTCTACACTATTTGCATCAACTCAATCCACACCTAATACAAGGTCTCATAAATTCTATTTATAGGACCATCGCATTGCATACACCAACCATTAAGTTCTGAAGTTCTTAATCTCTCTTTAATTTCACATTGCATATAGTCTTTATCATCGATAGGGCAACACGTTCAAACTCACGTACCCACGCCGCTTTTTCAAATATCAATTCCAACTCTAGTCACTCTTTCAACTAAACAAAACCCATACCATAAAAAATGAACCAGCAGCAGTCACCATTATCAAGCACACTTCAGCAAAATAAGATCAGAGCTTCATCTTCAAATATAGCATCATCAACTTTGAAACGTTCTCCGACATCGACTTCTTTATTGAGTCGTACAAGGAAGATTTCTGCAGAACTCAAACTTTCGAGACCCCTCAAACGTGCAACTTCTCTTTCATACAGAGTTTTCACTCCAACGGAAATGGAAATACCTCCAACCCCGGTCATTAGAAAAGGTCCAGATATTAATGCATCTCCACAACTGACATCAAAGCCTACTTACGGTAGAAGACTGAAAAAGAGATTCAGATCTTTAAGAAGAATATCAGTTACACCTGAGAATTCTAATTTCTATAACCTGCCCATCTCCGCATCGTCTTCCTCAAACTCCGTTGATTCCAATATACCCTCTCCGTATGAGAACTTTACTTGTGAAAACTTCGCAGTGAATCGACCTACTCTGGCATCGCCACCATCGAGTCCGCGTCACTATGTGGAGGGTGCATCAGAAGGCGGATTGCAGTATAATGATGAAGATGATGAAGAGGAAAGATGCGATACGTCATGTTTCTCCACAAATTCTGGTAATTTTACAAGAGATACATCATACAACCTCTCCAGCTTTAATAACTCTACATCTTGTGAATCATCTCCCGTATCAAAGAAAAGTCTAGTCTTCAAACCTATTCTCACTGATATATTCAAACCAAATCCATTGTTCACCACTGAGATCGTTGCTGATGGGCAAGATGATGTTGACATGGAAGCAGATTTTGACTGCAATTATGGAGATCTTTTAACTCTTAAAAAATTCCACACATCGAGCATCTGTTCAAACCACAAGCTAATTCCGAACCGAAAACAACCTGTGTCACCAATAATATTTCAAATCCCTGAAATCCTTGAACTCATCTTGAGGAATGTTGCCTACGATGACATCAAATCAATCCCAACAGAGCCGAAAATGCACCGGCGTCCTCCTCTTTCTTACAACCATTCTTTGTTAATGTATGGTGAGAAAGATGGCCGTAAGGTTTGGGATAGAACGTTATCGAATATGTCCATACCCAGTCTTGCAAATGGAACGCCATATAATTCCACAAGCAAGATTAACAATCTTTCGGTGCTTGGTAACAACGGTCGCAAAAATGCAAACTTGTACAATTGCCTCTTTGTTAACAAACAGTGGCACTATACCATGATCTCTATCATTAATGAAAACTTACATTTTCAAACAGAGGGTCAATTTGAGAATTTCACTTCCAAATGTATAACGGCATCAGAGACCAACTTATCAGACACGCCAGAACCTCAATCTTTAATAATACACAAGGTGAAAACTACACAATCGATAGTAGATATATTTGCAAGTCAAGTATCACCACGCAGACTCCAGTGGCTTGAGTTCTACATATGTCCCAACATTCTCCCTCCCATATCATTTTCCACGCCATCACTTAAGAAACTCGTTTTACCAGGTTGTAAACTGCTCAACGATGACCATCTTAAGCTGTTAGTCTCCAAAGCACCGGGCTTGAAACATTTGGATATCCGTGCATGTGACCAGATTACAGATTCTTCATTGTATTACATTGCACATAATTGTCCAGAATTAGAACTGTTGAATTGTGGTAGGCATAGACGTGGTGAACTAATTACAGACATATCCATAGGTCTCATTGCCAAGAAATGTCCGATTAAGACTATTGGACTTGCCGGCTGTGGTATTTCAGATTGGTCCGTTTGGGAACTTGCGTTGCATTGTGGTGGTAATTTGGAGAGAGTCAGTTTGAATTATTGTTGGAAATTGACAGATGTCGGTGTTTGCAAAGCTGCGAAAACTGGACTTTTAGATAACGTGTCAGTTTTGGAGATTAGAGGTGTACAATTGACGGATGTAAAAGAGCTAGTTAATTGGAAAAGGAGGAAATTGGGAAGTGGTCGTAAGGTTCTTATTGAAGCTTGTGAGAAAATTGACACCATGATCAAGAACTATGAAGAGCAAGTGCAAAGAGAGATGAATAGCCGAATGTTGCAAGATATCGAGAGATGGGCAAATGGGGAAGATGGAGGTGATACCGAAGATGATGATGTAGATCGTATAAGGTATTCGCGGGGAAGTCACTTGTAAGAGCATGATCCTTTTGATTTCAATATCATGATGGGTCCTTAACTGTATAATTATTTGCATTAGCATTAACTGATTTACTAGTAAACGAAACCGATAACAAAAGCAAAGTGAATAGTAGATTTTAACATTACAAAAAAGCACCTTTTATTTAGGTTAGTTTAGTTTCAGTTATTTTAAGCTTCGCAGAAAGCTCTGTAAAGAACAAATGGTTTGTCACCAGCCTCTGCATCAAGTTCAACTTCGACACCAGGAGCAATGTAATAAACGGCACCTTCAAAAGCTTCAAGCTTAGTGTCATCCTTACCCTTAATTTGTAAAGAGCCACTACCCTCAGTGACGATGACAATTGAAGGACCTTCAACACCCTTCATTTCAGCCTTACCACCCTCAGTAGAAAATTTCACTTGCAAGACAGAGAATTCATCGATAGGTGGGTCATAAAGTGCAAATACTGCATCACCAGATCCACGAGGGAATGGAGTAGGTTGTTGTTTCTGTTCTTCGACATCATTGGTGTAATAGGTGAGGTCTGAGACGAGAGAGTTGACATCCTTGTATTTTGGTGTGAATCCCGCACGAATGACGTTGTCTGATGCAGCCATACATTCCATGATATCACCAGATATGTATGCGTGAGGTTCGCATGCTTGTAGGAACATTGCTTCACCAGTCTTGAGAACACAGTGATTCAACATGAGACAGCCACAGAAAAGACCAACATCGTTAGGGAACTGTTCATTCATGCGAAGGATGAGATCTGCCAAGACACTTCCAAAAGTTTCAGGGTGAGACTTTGCTCTTGCAACAAGGTCTGTTGCGTGAGCAGCAATAACATCTTCAGGTGATCTCATGACGGCTGCAAAAGCAGCTCTCAAGTTCTCCCTTGATGGGGAAGCAATGAATGCATCTGTGGTTTCCTTGCCGACTAAGTCTGCAAATTCTGGGACTGTTTGTAAGTACTGCTTGATAGAATCCAATGGCTTGAAACCGCAGAATGCTTCAAAGTCAGTGATAGCAACAGCCATTTCAGGCTTGTGGTTATCATCTGGGTAGTTCTTTGGATCTGCTGCATGTAACTGAGCAGCGAGTTTCTTATCTGGGTGTGCTTGAATAGACAACACTTTTTCGATACTCAAGACCTTGAACAAAAATGGTAATTCCTTAGTGGATCCATACTTTGCAATAATCTTGTCACCTAAGTATTTGCTTGGATCAGACTTGATCAAGTCTGACAATAATTGACCAGTAGAGTACAACTTTGTTGGAACTTTATGATGTGTACCCATCCAAAGTTCAGCATATGGGAGAGATTCATCAATGGTGACGTTCTCAGGGTCGTTTGCATGTGCAAATCTAGCCACTACAGAATTGGAGCCGATTTTACCCCATGCGTAGTTTTGTGGACCTGTATGAAAAGAAAGGGAAGTAGTGTTCGTTGATGTTAGTAAACCATTATCTCTTGACACGTGTACACGTCACGTTCACAACCCGCGACTGTCTGGGTTTCGTTTCCTGCTTCAAATACCGCGTCGTTCTCCGTTAGACATACCTCCAATAACTCTAGCAAGTTCAGTAGACATTGTGTTGATGTGTTTATATATTGTTGTGCAAACCTTGGTTTATTTGTTGCCGCTTTCAGAGTGAAGCAATACTTAGAGCACTAAGCAACAGAGTATAAACATGCAAGGAGATCTTAAGTCAACAGCAAACAGAATGGAAACTGAAAATCGCGAGCTTCGCATTAAAATGAGTGGATAATTGCGGAAAGCGGAGAAATTTGGAATTGATCCGATTTCTGGAAATGACGTTTATCCGGGCTCCGGCCGGGGTGAAAGAGTCCGACTTCCGACTTGATAGGCGACAATATTGAGTATATGCGATCTACTGTACAGTTTACATGATATACGTTACGCATTGCCAAAAGGCAGAATGACACTGCTCTTGGAGCGATGTATTGGCGAGCTCAGTCCCTGGCCCTGGCCCTGACTCTGACCTTGATGCTGCTGCTGTGAGGTCAGTCTTGACGATGACAGCGACAGAGACAGAGGGAAGGAGTTTGCCAGGGTTTTCGAACGTTGTTTGGTCACTGGCCTGTTGAAGCTTCTCGTATGAGGTAGCGATTGCGTAACGTTGCTATTGTTGCTGTTAGTGTGTAGAGGTATAGGTCGAGGTGATAGACTGCATTGACCATTTGGCGGTGTCTGCATTGTGCTTCTTCTATTTTCCACGGAGTGTTTTAGCAAAGAGAGAGATGTAGTTGATGGAGGCCTTGGGAAGTTGGCGTTGAATGGTGGGTATTCTTCGTAAACGGGAGTTGGTTCGCCTATGTCGGAAGTGTCATCGTCGTAGACATGGTTATAACTTGGTGTCGCACAATCAATTAGTGAACCCGATAAGTCGTCTGTTAGTTGTGTGAGGCTCGATAATGAAGTAGATGAATTGGCAAGGGGCGTCACACACAGGGGGGATCCCGGTCTTGAAAACATATCGGGTTCAAATACGATATCCTTGTTACTATCTGTGTAAGATGGTGGTACCTCGTAATTGGTGTGAGAGAGAGAAGAGAATGTTATCTCGTTGTGAATGTCTTCGACAAGTGTAGTATCTGTATCTGAGGGCATAGTAGACGCGTGCACCTCATTAGCGCCAGCATCATTGAATAGAAACTGATCCGGGTTCATTATATCGCACGCACTAACAAACAGCTCAGGATGATGTGATTCTTGACTCCCAGTGCCGCCACTGTTCGAGCCTTTCTCAGTTACATCAAATAAATTCTGACTTTTGTTGATGAACGTCACCTTGCCGTTAACTATTTGTGTTTTTCTACCTAAGACACTAGAACCAGGTTGGATATAGAATCCAATGGGGATCTTTGACTTAATTTGAGAAACGTGACCATCATTATTGACTAAATTGATAAAAATGATCAGCTTATGCTTGATTGTGACAAGACCACCCATTGTCTCAACGTCTGGTGAGCAGTATCTGAGAGAATTCGGCAATGGGAGTCTTGCCTCAAGTGCCCATACATCCGTTGCAAGATGCGATGCAGGCACTTGCGGGAGGGACTGATGGTATATTATCTTTTCATTGGCAAAAGTGTCCTCACCGAAATCATTCTTGCGATTGGTGTGAAGTTTTACATGTTGTGCAATCTGAATTGTAATCTTCCCAAGTTTCAGTGATTTCACCACTGGTAACATTAAAAGGAAGATTTTCAATGTGGAACCAATAGGGAGTAGTTTACGCGGTATTCTTATCTTGTATTGCAATTTCTTAGTCCAAGAATTTTCAGCTAAAAAGTCTTCATTCAACGCCAGTTGCATTGATGAGAGAGTGCGTATCACGCGCACGTATTTGAAAAAAGTGAAGGGAACAACGGTATCAAAACATTGTGGATGGAATGTTTCGATGGTGCTTTCGAAATGGTAGACAATGCTTGAACTTTTCAAAGATTCTACCGTCTCAGCAATATTCCCCGGGAGTGAAATGGAAAATGGGAGAGAGTAATTTCCTGGGGGCAGCTCAAAGGTGGTTTCTGATGTAGAATCTGAGTTTAGATGAGGAAACGGGGTTGCTCCTGCTTCTTGCACCCTTGAGTCATATCTGAATGTTTGTATATTATGAAAGTTGTTCTCAATCAGATTGATCCGGTGATGCTGATTATGATACTGATGTTGATTTTGATTTTGCGTGCCTTTCTTTTTCACTTCACCCTCTCCTTTCGTCAACAAGTTGTCCCATTCACACGTAAGAATCGTGTCATTGTATTGGAAGGGACACGTAGCTAACACTTTACCAGACTTTGTTTGGAAATTTTCTACAAAATGTACATTGTGAACTCCGATAAGTTTCAGCCGCACGCGAGAGAGTTTCGTCGTCTCCCTGATACCGAACACTATAGACCCCTGTACGAGCACTGGGTCCAAGTCTGTATCTCGCAGTGATCCCTTGACGATAATAGTGTTTTTATGGTGAGAGTGTAACCGTATGTCGTGGAAGAGCGGTGATGAGGGTGCAGTGCTCGCGGTTATCGGAGATGGAGATGACATTTGCGACGTCATAATGGCAGAGGCGGACGCTGGTCGTGGAGGGACGGCTTCTGGGGAGGATGCTCTGAAAAACATGGCCTTTCCTGTTGTTGTCTTGTGTTGATGGTTGTGGTAATAGTGGTGGTACGTAATTCTGCTGTTGGTTGTGGTTGTGATGCTGTCCCCGGGGCCACTGCTGCGGTTTATAAGCCCACAAGAGAGAGCGGGGGTTCAGTTGACAGTTATAGTGCAGTACAATACAAATGAGAAACGAACCTTCGCGCTTGCGTTACATGTTACATGTTACGGGGGAATCCGGAGCGGAAAAGAAGGAAAAAGTCTGGTTGTGTGGGGTCAGCGGTCAGCTTGAGTTTACCTCCTACTTCCTACGACCTACGACCAGTGTCTGTACGCCAGCTGCACGCACACGCAGCCAGCCAGCGCAGTGGCAGCAAGAACAGCAAAGGCCGTCTCCTGTAGACCAGTCTCGTACAAGTGCGCATATAGCACTCCCAGCGCAGAGGAACCTATGGCCGGTGCAGCGAGGAATAACCCCCAAGTACTACCGAAAATCTCAACCCCCCACACGGTGGCAACCAATGTTGGGAACATCGTAAAGACGGCACCATAGGCGACGCCAAGAACGGCACAAATGACAGGGAAATCTGTTGCCGGTAACTGTTGGTATAGAGCCACATATCCGGCTGCAGCTAGAGCACTTGCCATTTGCACAAGTCGAACTGTAGCTCCACAACTGTTGAAGATATCACTGATTACACCCATACTCAATCTAGCAATGGTACTGGCCACTGCAAATACGGCAACATCCATAGAGAGTTCTTTAGCATTGGTTGCACCAATATTCGCCATGTTCGACACAAACAGTTCAAGTGGACCTGCCATGCATAATAGACCCATGAGAACTAGTGGCATCGCAGGATCTTTCAAGAATGCTTGAAATTTGGTTGAATGGACATTCTCCTTCACCATTGCAGCTTCAAACAGACCATCGTTATCTCCTCCCATATCACCTTCACCTTCTGTAATGGCACCATATCCATCAATGGCTTCCTCGGCATACATCTGTGCAAAGACAACCTCCTTCTCAATGGTAACCACGACACTACTCACCCAATTGATCACACATGCAATGGCATACGTTATGGAGAAAACCTCAAAAACCAAAGGAACGTTCAATCCTCCACTATTCACATCTGTGAAAACGTCCCACGTAAACACCCATGCAAGTAAAAATCCACTCAATCCATAGCAACTCACAGGTAAGGAGATACTCAATCCTTTCCTATCAGGGAAAACCCTAGCACACGTTAAAAGACTGCAAAAATAAGAGCTGGATGTACCCATTCCAATGAAAAAGAAAGCCAATGCCATCCACCATTCCCCACAACGTTGTTCGTAGATGCGTAGAGCCATATAATAACCGGGACTCACTAAAAGACCAATCACTGCAAGCAGTACCGGGCCATGCGCATCTGCCAAATACCCTAGCACCGGTAGGGTCAAATAAAGCCCTACCAACATGCTACCGGCAATGATATTGATAGCAACTGTACTATATCCGAGATGTGACGTGAATGATGCAGTAAATAGCGCAAATATGGAGACATTAGCGTCAATGAGACATGTGATCAATGACAGGATGAAGGAAATGTACCGTATCTGAGAATCTGTGAACAGCGCCCGCAGTAGTTTTCGTATGTGTAAAGTAAGAGCATGTTCAATATTGGATATGCGCATGATGTGTGGTGATGTAAATGCTAGTATAGATGCTGGTGTTGTCTATGTGTACACAACTATACAGGGGTGATGAGATCAGAGATCAGAGAACAAAGAACGAAATGGACGATAAGACTCATCCTTCGCTGACAGGAGGAGCCTGGAAATTTCACGCCTCGAGCTCAGTCGGGGCTCAGGGCTCAAGGCTTCTAGCTTCTGGCTTCTAGCACTTGCACAAACGAGAAGGGGCGCACAGCGACGGCACCGACACCAGCACCACTGCTACTGCCAGCAGCCCCAAAAAGCGACCCCTCCAGCACGGTGTTCTCCTGTGGGTATGCCTCGGGCGTCTTGCAATTCGTGGTGTTCGTAAAGGCCAGCCCATTCGGAAAGAGGTGTGCTCGCCCTACCTGGATGGTGATCTCTGACTCTGCAATCTCACGCTTATTTCTATTGTGAGCGTTACGGTCGGCTACCATGCCGTTCCAGTTGAGTTTGCCGTCCTTGTACGCAGGTGTGAACCTGATATTCCCCGAATTATCATCCACCTTTATGCAGATACTATGCTCTGCTGCAGAGACTGTCGGGGTATCATTGACAAAACAGTAGCTGGATTGTAAGAGGTTCATTGTACTTGCTGAAGACTGAAACCAGTTTTTGGACACAATCTCAAAGAATAGACTCGATAATTTGGAAGATGAAGCTGAAGTAGGTGGACTGGGTTTGATAAACGTCACTAGCAAAGGTGCCTCAAATTCGAGTGGCTGATTATAGTACAGGATACCCTCACTCGATTGCACCAAGAACTCCTCAAGAAAGACGGAGGAGAGTTTCTGTTTCTGCAAGTACGTTATTGGAACGAGAATATTGTAGTCATCCACTTGGTACGACCCTCTCACATCAAGGGGGATTGTACCCGATAGATTTAAAGCATCAATATCTATACTATCTTGAACATTGAAGATGAATGCCGATTTACAGTTGATTGGTAGAAATGCGGCCCTATTGACATTAGCTACATCATTACCAGCCATTACGGGCAAGTTGACGGAAGAACCCTTGATCCCAAGTTTTTGTAACGAGTTGCCATACACCACATTGCTTGAGAGTAAGATCCCTGTGGTCTGGTCGTTGACGTACATGTTAGTGAAATCGCTCCAGGTGTCTCCGTATACTTGCAAGGAAGGTATTCTTTTGCTACCACTTCCGAGGGGACTGTTGTTATTGTTGGTTCCCGCTCCAGTTCCG
Organism: Pichia sp. P7020A; assembly: GCA_025531525.1. Lineage (NCBI taxonomy): Eukaryota > Fungi > Ascomycota > Pichiomycetes > Pichiales > Pichiaceae > Pichia > Pichia sp. P7020A. The sequence continues at coordinate 57,828 of JAMYHI010000063.1, read as the reverse complement.
GCACCTCTAAGTTTTATCAACGCATCAGTAAAGATCGAGCTAGTGTGTACATTTTTTACAGCCACTCTGTCTGGTTCTTCTGGATGGAATACGGTCTCGCCTGCGGGAACTTTGGAGTTGGTGAGCAGACTGGAGACGCCTTTCGGAATGAGGGCGCCGTTGGCGGGGAGCGCGGAAAGGGGCCCGTACAACGCCCAGACAAGGGCCAGTGTCAGCAAAGATACGTTCTGTACCATAGCAGCAGTTGTGCAGTGATGCGATACTGCTTAATGTGTGTACGACATACGATATCCTCTTCCCTTGCTCCCTGACTCTCTCTCTTTACTCTTTACTGTGTGATTTCTGATTTCTGCCCTCTTCTGAATTTTAGTTTTCAGAGCGAGTGTTGGTGGACGTGTCGTGTTGAGGCAAAGAAATTAGAGGGAGGATGAAGGAACGAGGAACGACCGTACGATGTTGGGCTGAGGTGGGTTTGACGTAGGAGGGATAAAGCACACACAAGCAGCAATGATCACACCATCCCTGGCATCTGTTGCGGCCATTAGTGGCTCTACGCGTGCATTGGCGTCCAGAAAATTGTTTTCCACAACTGCAGCACTCGCAAACAAGCATAAGAACAAGCACAATCAAACCGTTGATGATTTCACTCACTTTGGTTACAAAACAGTGCCGAAGGGTGAGAAGGAGAAGCTCGTCCATGACGTCTTCTCCAGTGTTGCTTCCAACTACGATGTTATGAACGACGTTATGTCCATGGGTATTCACAGACTGTGGAAGAAACATCTCATTGAGAAGCTCGATTGTGGTATGAGACCCAACTCTGGCGAACCATTGGCCTTCTTGGACGTGGCCGGCGGTACAGGAGACATCGCATTTGGTCTTTTGGATCATGCTAGACTCAAGTATGGGGACAACAAATCCACAATGACTGTGGCAGACATTAATCCGGATATGCTCAGAGAGGGAGAGAAGAGATGTCTCTCCACTCCATATGCACACTCCCCAAGGATTCAATTCTTGGAGCAGAACGGTGAAACCATGGACGCCATTCCAGACAACTCCAAGGATGTGTACACTATTGCGTTCGGTATCAGAAACTTCACCAACATTCAAGCCGGTTTGAATACCGCGTACAGAGTCTTGAAGCCAGGTGGAATCTTCGCATGTCTCGAGTTCTCTCAAGTGACGGACCCAGCTCTCAGTTATCTCTACCAGATCTACTCCTTCTCTCTTTTACCAATGATGGGCCAGCTCATTGCCAACGACCGTGAATCCTACCAGTACTTGGTAGAGAGTATCACCAAGTTCCCTAACCAAGAGACATTTGCTAACATGATCAGAGAGGCCGGCTTTTACGTCCCGGGCAAGGGCTATGAGAACCTCACCTTTGGTGTTGCTGCCATCCACATTGGTGTGAAGCTATGAGTCTCTCTTCATCTACATTCTACACCCGTCTCCATTTATCTCTGTCTAACCCTGTGCATAGTACCGTAATCGCCAATCGCCAATCGCCAATCGCCAGTTGCCAGTCGGTTCGCGAATCGCCGCTAGAAGCTAGAAGCTAGAAGCTATAAAAGGAGGCCCTCCCGCCCTCTCACTGACTAGCTACTGCCACTGCAACCGTTACCGCAATCTCACACGTTCTCTTTTGAGTTTCCTCCTTCTGCATCTTTATGCTAGGGCTTTACGTGTATCAGTGAGGATTCGTCCGAGATCATGTTTTTGCTAGTTGAAAACTTCAACACGACTGCTTCCCAGCGTGGGCCCCGGCGGCTCATGCTGGGAGAATTTTTGGACTCTCTTCAACAAATCATCGCTACGAGTACTGGGCCGATCATGTCTTGACAGGTCGTTCTGGGATGACGGACAGCGCTTAACAAGTAGTAAATGTAGCTTAGCGGTGACTCTGCAGTCTGCACTCGGGGCCACTACCGTACACTTCCTTTGCTCGAGTTCTTCTCCGTTCTTGGGCTACATTTTGCCTTCTGCCTTTGGCATTTGGCGGTGAAAAATTGACGACATGTTTTTGACGTTGACTTCATGAGTCTGCCTTCACGGCTGATTCTTTGTTCTCTGTGTCTGCCTGTTCTGTAAATTATTCCCACAGTTTCACTCTTCCTAATCTATACACGAACACACACCTGCAATGTTCAAGAAATTTTCCAAGGATGACATCCACACTCGTACGAACGTGAAATCTTCCGTCGCAAAGACCCTCAAGGCAAAACTCGTTAAACAATACCCACTCCTTGAAGAACACATTGATGAATTAATTCCAAAGAAAGTGGCAGTCTCCCTATACAAATGTGAGGACAAGATTCAACTCTACGTCGTTGATGGTAACGTGCTTTTCTACCAACAATTTGATGATCTCATCCCAGAACTTCGACTCGTACATAAATACCCAGAAGCTTTCCCAAGAGTGCAAGTCGATAGAGGTGCCATCAAATTCGTTCTCTCTGGTGCTAACATCATGTGTCCCGGTTTGACCTCTGCAGGTGCAAAATTACCAGATGAAAATTGGCCAGTCGATAAGATTGTAACCATCTATGCAGAAGGTAAAGAAAACGCAATGGCCGTTGGTAAATTGGCAATGACCATTGATGACATTAAAAATATTAACAAGGATACCGGTGTTGAGCTCTATGAGTATTTGGGTGACGGTATTTGGAACTTCAAAGAGTAGAGTAGATTACATTAATATAGTCTCAGTATATATAGCTAATCTTATAGTACACCATTATGAATCAACGCTGTTAGTTATTGGATGATTTTAGACTGGCATTGGAGCCATTACCTAGCTTGAAATTGACAGGATTGAACTTCCCTATCTTTGCAGTATGGTCTCTAAAACTGCTGTAAGTGAAGGAATGTTTGAGCTGGTCTGGTTGGAAGCTGAAATCATTACCGTTACCATTACCGGCACCAGCACTCAAACTACCAGCGCTTGGGACGCAACTGACGCCATTGCTGCTAGAGCTATTGATCTTAGGGGAGTTCGGCACGGAGACGCTCCTCATACTAGGGAGTTCGTGTAAATTCATTGTAGAACGCGTACGGAGCGTACCCTCAAGACTGTCTGTACTTGACATGTGGTGTCCGAGACTTCTTCCTCTTCCCTCCTCGAGGTTGATCCACTCGTCTGAGTCGCCACGGTTGGTGAATTCTGTTTTACAGTTCGTGCGTAGCCGATGCCAAAACTTTTGGAAACTCCCATGTTTGGAGATGACATAGTAGTAAAACACAAATGCCATGAGTGAGAACATACTGAATGTGACGAGTACAGAATGGCTGGATACCTCCACATCCAAATTCGATGGCCTTGCTTGAGAATGATCTTTCTGATTCTGTTTCAGCTTCAAAATTGTGCTACCTGGAACAATCCCCACCTCTCCCGCGTTATTGTCCACGCTGGGTATTTGAGAAGATGCGTACAACACCATCTTTCCCAAAGTCCACGACAGTTCATGACCGTCGACATTATTGACGGATTTGAAAATGGGCTCATCATCCTGAGGTTCACCCTTGTCATTATCCACAGTATCATCCAATCCAAGTCGTGGCATTCCAAATCCTTCGTGCAACACGTTGACAATCCAACTGGCTTTGAAACATGAAGTCTTCAACAAATCCATAGTCAGATTCTCACCATATTCCCTATTAACAAACCTCTCCTCAATGACATCCCAGCTAGTGCTACAAAATTCTTGAGTAGCTCTCTCAAAGTCCTTATAGTTATAGTCTCCATTGAGTTTGAAAACGTCATTAGCGGTATACCAGTACTCACTAACCCCGACAAACTTCTCAGCACTGAAATCAAAACTCGGTGCATGAACTCCATTAAACAAGCAAGGTTCACTCTCACAGGGAAGATGTTTGAGTAATAAGGGATAAATGGTTTTCAAACATCCTTCGTATTCACCAGACCCAGTCACAGTGAATATTTGATCTTTATATTTAACATCCGTCTTCATCCCTACTGGAGAACATGGATCCGTCAAGTCCATTTTCCCGTCTCCATCCTCATCATAATCGACACCAGTCGGGAGTGCATTCACCAAAGCATCGAGTTGTCTAGTTCTTGCTTCATTAGCGCCAAATCCTAACCAACTGGACACGAACACGGACCAATCCACGTCATTTCCGGCATTATTTCTCAATGTCACTTTATACATGTCATCATCGTGTTGTTCGATTTGGTCTTCCCTCGTAGGTACAAATGCTAATTGTGTAGATGCACCACCCATATCCATGAATCCATACGGCGTAAGATCTTTTCTTCTATTACTAACACTATTGTCACCATCACCATCATTATCTTTATCTTTATCACCATCTAACTTATGCGTGAGATAATTTAGGGCAATCCAACCGTAAATCCCCTCTGTGTCTCCATCAATGACTTGCACATGTTCTTCACATGGAGTGATGATGAATTCCGTATGTTTCGATAACGTCTTACAAGTATTCTCTAATAATTGGGATCGTTTAGAAATTGGTAATAATCTCATTCCAGCTGTAGCTTGAAGAAAGATGGGAGTTTCTCGATGTAAATTTATAGGTATTGCTTGTCTTGCAGAATCTATGAGTTCTTGAAAGTGATCACTCCATAGATGATCTTGTGTGTCTCCGGAATGGGTAGATAGTCCTGGTTTCACTTTAGTATTGGAGATTTGCCTTATCGCTGGAAGCTTTGTAGGTTGTGCTGGGTCTGTTTGGAACGCGTAAACGAGCGCTCTGGAGCCAGAAGAGCCAGCGTCAATGATTATTGCATACTTCATGACTTGTGTGTATGCGTGTGTGTATATGTGGGGGCAACCAGTGCAGTGCAGTTCCTGTGTTGTGTGAATAGAACCTTGTGCAGATTGAATACGTAGCTTGTAGCTTGTAGTGGTGCTGTGCTGTGCTCTCAGCTCTCAGCCTTTCAGATTTCAGATTTCAGTGTTGATCTCTACCTTCCCTTTTCGGAATGAAAATTTTTTGAAATGGTAGAGCACAGACAATGATTATTTTTTCACACTTGTAAGAGAGAGAGGAAGTTCTTGTGGAGTTGTAGATTGGACTGATCAGATCGTGCAACAGCAAACAGTAACAGCAACAGCAACAGCACAAGTATGAGAGTGAGAAAGCCAACATCCAAGCGTGTCTCCACGCGTTTAAGAGAAGGTATCAAGAAGAAGGCAGCTGCACAAACGAGAAAGGATAGAAAGGCCGCTAAGAAGGATGTCACTTGGAAGTCTCGTCACAAGAAAGACTTGGGCATTCCTTCCTCATTCCCATATAAAGATCAAATCATTGAAGAAATTGAGATGAGAAAGAGAGAGAAGGAGGAGAAGAAGGTGGAAATGAAGCGTGCTAGAGAGGAAGCATTAGCTAGAGGTGATAACTTGGAGGATGCTGAGATGGAAGTAGAAGACGCTGATGATGTCGAAGGTAATGGTAATGCAATGGCTGCATTACTTGAGAGTGCACAACAGGCAGCAAAGGAATACGATGGTGATGATGATGTAGATGCTGACGCAGATGCGATGGTTGAGGACAGGTTTGACGTTATCGAACATGATATCGGTTTAGATGCAGATGACATTGAAGACTTTGCAAAGGACAATAGTGAGATTGAGAAATCTCGTAAACAGTTTGATAAGGTGTTTAAGTCCGTTGTTGATAGTGCAGATGTTGTCCTTTACGTTCTCGATGCTCGTGATCCAGAGGCAACGAGAAGTAAGAAGATTGAGGAAACGATTTTACAGACACAAGGTAAAAGATTGATTTTGCTATTAAACAAGGTTGATCTCGTTCCTGATGCTGTTATCAAGCAATGGTTGGATTTCTTGGGTAGTTCATTCCCAACTATTCCAATTAAGGGATCATCAGGTGCACATGGTGGTAAGAGTTTCAACAAGAAATTGACACAAGCTGCTACTGCATCACAATTATTACAAGCTTTGAAGACTTATGCACAAAAGAGCAATTTACATCGTGCTATCACTGTTGGTGTTGTTGGATACCCTAACGTTGGTAAATCCAGTATCATCAATGCATTGACTGGTCAACATGCCGGAAACGGTGGACACAAGTCTAAGAGTGCTACACCATGTCCTGTCGGTAATATGGCCGGTGTGACACGTACTTTGAGAGAGATTAAGATTGACAATAAATTAAAGATCATTGACTCTCCAGGTATTGTTTTCCCTGATGGTAAGCGTGTGAATAGTTCTGCCGGTAAGAAAGATTATGAGGCGAAATTGGCTGTATTGAGTGCTATCCCAGAGAAACAAGTGACGGATCCTATTCACGCTGTGAGGTACCTATTACAAAAATTATCTAAAGATGATGCAATGGCAGCTAGTTTCAAGGAATTTTATTCATTACCTGCCCTTGCTGCTGGTAATTTGGATGATTTTACTAAGAAGGTATTAATTCATGTTGCTAGAAGTCAGGGCCGTTTAGGTAAAGGTGGTGTGCCAAACTTGCATGCTGCTAGTATGGTTGTGTTGAAGGATTGGAGAGAGGGTAAATACAATGGTTGGACATTACCTAATAACAGTAAGGCTAATGCCAATGCTAACACTATTGCAGGTGAAGGTGAAGCTGCAGCTGCAGTTAAGACCTCAGACGGTGTTAAGCCACCTGCTAAGGTTGAGCAAACGACGGTTGTGCAAGAATGGGCTAAGGAGTTTGATTTGGATGGACTCTTCAAAGATGTTTTCGGCCAGTAATATTTTTAATTATAGTAGTATTGGATAGTTAAGTTAAGTAGTACGTAGTTAATTCAAATAGTATAAACGAGCTATAGAGATTAAGCGAGCTTGTCAATGTTTTGCTTGATAGCACCAACGTTAGCACCGACAACTTTACCGACCAATTCACCGGACTTGAAGAAGAGAAGGGTTGGCATGGAGGTAACTTCTTGAGAGCTAGCGACAGTTGGTAATTGATCGACATCGACCTTGAGGAAAGTGACGTTAGAGTAATCGTTAGAGAATTTTTCCAGCATTGGAGCAATCATCTTACAAGGACCACACCATGTTGCGAAGAAGTCGACAACGACGAGGTTAGAAGCTTGGATAGCGGTTTGGAATTCTGCTTCGGATTGGATAACTTGGACCATTGTAGAGTTATTAGTTGAGTTTGATTTTGAGTTGGTTGAAGAAGCACCAGCTAGCTTTGGGGCCTGACCTGCAAAGAAGCGGTTGATGAGAAGGACGATGACGACAAGAAGAAGGAAACTGAGCATTGCGGTAGCAGTGGTGGTGACAGTGACAGTGGCGTGCCGTGGACGGTGGACGGGAGACGGGAGAGGAGAGGACTTGCCGTCGGTGGCGGTGGCGGTTGCGGTGGCAGAGAACGCTGTGGAGTGGAGAGTAAAGTCTCGTCGCGCAGCCATTAGTAATGGTGTAATGGGTAGTGGCGATTACAATTACAATTACACATTCACACAACTACAATGGGGTACAGTACAGTACAGTTCAGCGGGGGTTAGGGACTTGCGATTAGCAATAGCAATAGCGGCAGTGTGGTGCGCTGCCATGTGGTGTAGTAGTGTGTTGTATGCGCCGAATGCTGAACGCAGAGGGCAGACGGCAGAGACGGTAAAGGCAGCAGTTGAGTTTAGTGTTTGAAACTGATCAACTAAAGTTGTCTACCACTCACTCACTCACTCAGTGTCTGTAAAGTAAGGGGTTGTAGGTGTATTACAGCAATGGCCCATTGCCATTAGCGGCTTATTATCACTCTATAACTACAGTAGTGAGCTTTCATTTAAAATAGTACAGGTGAGGGCTCTGGAGAGGGAAACCAGTTCTGAACAGCTTCCCTTTCTAATGACTAATAACCAGGGTAGTCTCCCAAAGTTAGTTCAGTCTGTGAAAGGCAATTGTTTTTTCAGTGCTAATGGTAATCTCTCCAGTCCATAAATAAAATAAAACAATTAGGCTGGTTACTAACCAGTACAAGACATGATTATGGATAGTTTCGATCTAGACGAGTCCATTTTGTTCTTATTTAATAAGCCGTTCTGAGTTAGACCAACATTAACGGTGAGTTGACACTAGACACTAGACACTAGATGAGCCGCAGCCCAGTTTAGACCTGTGCAATTGCCCTACTGCTCTAGTTTCTACTGGCTGTGGTTACTAATGAGCCTCCACGTTCCTCACTAATCCGCCGATGCCTTTAGTTCTCAGTTTTTAGTTGGCGGTTGGCGCTTGGCATTTGGCGCTTGGCGGTTGCAAAATTTGCAGAGCGAGCGAGAGCAATTGGCGATGGGATGGGATGGGAGATGGGAGACTACAGTCATAGTCATAGAACCAAACAGGTGGACAGCACGCAAGTAGAGCAGCAATATCAGCAATAGCCACGGCAACGGCGCAAAACAACAGCAACTAAGGCAAAGGCAAAGGCAAAGGCAAAGGCAAAGGCAGCATCGCACAACAGGGCACCACCGCATCCGCTCTCGCAAACCCACAACTGCCTCCACCCACAAACCACAGCACAGCATAGCAAAACATAGCAAAGCAAAGAAAGAGGCACTGGCATACTTCCACGCACGTACTCACGCAACTGCCGCCATCCACACCACTACTTGGCGATGTCATTTCTATCAACACTCTTTTGCTGCTTTGATGCCGAGGACTCCCACAAGAGAGAAGCATCCACCACCTTAACAAAATCAAAGTCTCATACAAACTCACGTCCACGCCTCACAAAGACTCAGTCAAACTTGCAGAAGGCTCTCATCCCTAACGGTAATTCCAGCACTAACAACATCAACACCATCAATACCAATACCAACGGTAAAGGTAACGGTAAATTCTCCTCGGTCAACGACAACGCAGTTCCAATGACCACTGGAAAGCCCGCATCCCCAAAAGCTAAGGTGCCAGGGCAAATTTTAAATCCACCACAGCCTACAGCAACCGCTACCAACACTTCTAACTCCACGAAACATCAAACAGCAATGAACAAGAACTCCTCCTCCGAATATTCGCAACTCGATGACGAGCTCAGCGATCTCAAAGACGCCACAGACTCTTCAAAGGACGAGGACGACGCCGTCCAAATCCACGAGCACGACACACAGACTCAGGATACAGATGAACAGGCAAATGCAAATGCTAATGCTAATGCTAATGCTAACGCGAAGCCCAATCCAAATGATATAACCGCTCCTGCGACGTTCAACTACGAACAGGCGGACTACGACGAGCAGCAGTTTGGCATGGACCTCAGCATAATCTTGCCTGACCAGACCGTCGCTAGCTCAGGTAGGCTCTTAGACCCTCCCGCACCGGCATTAAAGGGACGCAAGTGTCTCGTGTTAGACCTTGACGAGACATTGGTCCATTCCTCTTTCAAATATGTGAGACAATGCGATTTTGTTATCCCCGTGGAAATTGAAAACCAAATTCATAATGTTTACGTGATCAAAAGACCCGGTGTGGACGAGTTCCTCAAACGTGTCGGTCAAATCTTTGAAGTGGTAGTTTTCACGGCTTCTGTCTCTCGCTACGGAGACCCACTATTGGACATTTTGGATGTTCACAAATCCGTCCATCAGAGACTCTTTAGAGACTCATGCTACAACTATCAGGGAAACTACATCAAGAATCTCTCTCAAATGGGCAGGCCCTTACAAGATTTGATCATCATCGACAACTCACCAGCTTCGTACGTGTTCCACCCACAACATGCAGTACCGATCTCATCTTGGTTCAGTGATTCCCACGATTGCGAGTTGACAGATATCCTCCCCTTCTTAGAGGACCTCGCAGTCGATAAGGTGGATGATATCAGACTCGTTCTAGACATCAACGTGTGATCAAACTACGCAGGACCGCTCGCTGCCGGCTGGTTCCGGCCGCATTCATTCATGTGTATCATACCATCACTTTGTAGCACTTCATGATCGTTCAACTTCAACTTCAACTTCAACCTATCTAATCTAATCTAATCTCAATAGTATCATGTAACATGTAACCCCTCTCTTCTCCTTCTCTCCAGAATTTCGCATTTCCGCGAATTTATTTTTGTGAGCGAGGGCCGAATAGCCAACTTCAACTTCAATTTCAACTTCATGAACGGTGGACATCAACGACGACGGCGGTGGAAAACAGTAGGCACCACACCGGACAAGCAACCAAGCATCACAACGAGGGCACTCACAACAACTAACTAAAACTACGGCAACAACTACAGCTACAGTAACGTCAGTCCACGAAAGCACAGCAATAACCTTCAGCAAAACTACATAACATAACATAATAGCTCAGCCAATGTCCACCGATACTACAAACTGGAAAGACACTCTCAATCTGCCACAAAAGGACCTACGTCCGCAAACGGATGATATCCAAGGTAAGACAGATGCAACTTTTGAAGGATTTGGTCTCAAACGTGAACTTCTCATGGGTTTATTTGAAGCAGGATTTGAGAAACCTTCCCCCGTACAAGAGGAAGCTATCCCCGTTGCATTAACAGGTAGAGATATATTAGCTAGGGCCAAAAATGGTACAGGTAAAACTGCAGCATTCATTATTCCAACATTACAGATGGTAAAGCCCAAAATAGACAAGATTCAAGCATTAATTCTCGTACCAACTAGAGAATTGGCATTACAAACCGCTCACGTTGTTAAAACTTTTGCAAGACATATGGATTTACAAGTTATGGTGACCACAGGTGGTACCAGCTTAAAGGATGATATTGTTAGATTATATGACCCAGTTCACGTACTCGTGGGATCTCCTGGTAGAGTATTGGATTTAGCTTCTAGAAATGTTGCTAAATTAGATGAATGTAAAATGTTCGTCATGGATGAAGCTGATAAAATGTTATCACCAGAATTCCAAGCAGTTGTGGAACAAATCTTGGATTTTTTACCTAAGGGAGAGAGAACTGTAGTTGGAGCAGATGGTCACTCAGCTACAAGGAAACCAAACGCTTATCAATCATTACTATTCTCTGCAACATTCCCAAGAACGGTCCAGGCATTCATGAATAAACATCTTTACAATCCTTATGAAATTAATTTGATGGATGAACTCACATTGAAAGGTATCACTCAATATTACGCCTTTGTGGATGAGAAACAGAAATTACATTGTTTGAACACCTTATTCAGTAAATTGCAAATCAATCAGGCAATCATCTTTTGTAACTCTGCAAAACGTGTCGAATTGTTAGCCAAGAAAATTACAGAATTAGACTTCTCTTGTTATTATTCACACTCTAGAATGAAACAATCGGATAGAAATAAGGTCTTCCATGAATTCAGACAGGGTAAAGTGAGAAACTTGGTCTGTACTGATTTACTTACAAGAGGTATCGATATTCAAGCAGTCAATGTCGTCATCAATTTCGATTTCCCAAAAAATGCAGAAACTTATCTTCACAGAATTGGTAGATCCGGTAGATTTGGCCATTACGGTCTTGCCATCAACCTCATCAACTGGAATGATAGATACAGTCTATATCAGATTGAACAAGAATTGGGCACAGAAATTAAACCAATTCCACCAGTCATTGACGAATCTCTTTACGTTGTTAAAGAACCTTCGGCAGTTCCAAAGCCTTTCAAAACTAACGTTAATCAGCATCAAACCCAAAATCAAGAACAGCAACAATAGGACTCCTCTATTTCATCATAGTATCTTTTTTCTCTTCACCATCCACCCTCACTGCCATGTGCCAAATATACGACTCATCATTCGTATTCTAACTCTTTATTTTATTATCTCCTTCCCCTTCTCAACCTTTATCTTTATTAGCTAACCGCTATTCTTCTTTTTAAAGCAGGTTTGCCAATTCTTCATTTTTTAGGCGTGCTTCCCACCACTGGGAATTAAAAGCTCTCCGTTTTTTTAGAAGACATGGCAACTTTTGCTTTGGAATATATACTTTTATACACTAGTATCTTGTAATCTACATCCCTCGACTACACTGATTCGGAGCATACCAATGTCTCCGGTTCTTTACCCCACAATTATTCGCAGTTAGACGTGATTTTGTATGTTTTGAACATTTTCTCAATCTAACGTGCAGTCAAAATATACCTCATCCAGTATCATAACCTTCACGGACATATACTTCAAAATCAACATGATCTCTTTTCATTCAAGATCGTTCAGTATGTCGTTACACCTTTTGAAATGTGTGTCACGTAGTGGGCCGCTCCATCCTCTCCTTTTCGGTTCTATAGTTTCCATCTAGTGCTGCCCAATGTACTGCATTTTTTAATGGGATGTCGAAAATTGTAAATTAAAGGATGGTGAGAGATAGAATGGAGTATTATAAATCACAGTCAATTCTAGGGTGATCGCCTTGCTTGAGAAAACATTATTTTTGGGTCGTTATCGTTTATCATAGTTATTTCTTAACGTATTTAGCTCTTATAAAGATTGGCCACTCAGGCATATCATGAATTGCTGCTTCACCATTGGCAATATACTCTTTTATAGAGATAATCATACTTGTGATACAAATAGATCCTTGAAGTTCACTCTGGATTGATACTCTTGGTAATTAGAACGAGCCATGTCTCTCAAATTTGAACAAACCAATTGTGTTCTCAATGAACCATCCTGTGATGATGAAAACCGAATTGTATTTATGGAAAAATTATCAGGTTAGCAATGAAAGCGCCGTTGTGTGCGTTCTTTTTTAAAAATGTTGACCTGGTTAAGGATACATTCGTATTGAGTACAAATTCAATAAGAATGTCATGAATGCTAAAAAGTCACGTGCCAGCGGTAGTTGCCTCTGTAAATGACCACAAAAAGTAAAAACCAAGCAATGCCCGTGTAGCGTAATGGTTAACGCGTTTGACTTCTAATCAAAAGATTCTGGGTTCGACTCCCAGCATGGGTGACGGCATTAGCTTATATTTTTTTCAATCTTTCTCAAGTCACCAACCACCAACCACCAACACATTACATTACTAACTGGGCTACACAACTCGGAGGCAAACATGTGCAAGCTATAGAAGACAGTTGAATCGATTCAGCTGGTGAGAAGGTCAACAATTAAAAATCTTTCAGATATTCTTGCTTTTTTAAGTTCATACGCAGGTAGACATACCGTCGATAGGACGCATAAGTTTACTTGAAATACAGTTTTAACTTTACAGTTACATCTTATCATGACATGAAAGCGGCAAAAGTCCAGCCGATTTTATCCATAAAGCTTTGGTGAAAGATTTTAGACGTATCTCCACTTGTAGTGATAGTCAATAAAGCGAACCTTCTGATCTGTGAAGATTGGCAATGAGTTGAAATATAGTTGGTACTGAAAACAGTTTTATCATTGAAAGCTAAATCGTGTCTAGAAAAACGAGAAAGGGATATATTTTGTTAGAATGCGGTTCTGGTGAACGATGGGTCTCATAAATAGAGAGATTCGCCACAATGATCTCCAGTTTGGGATCAATGCGAACACATCTCTCAATCGACAAGTTAATTCTTCTTTGCTTTCTTCTTACTTGCTGATTTCAAAATAACAGAACCAATGAAAGTAGCAACTAGGCAGATACCCAAAATTAAGGCAATTACAGGTAGAGCAATTGCGTAGTATCTTGGAGGGAAAAACTGTTGGATAATGTTATCTTCCGCAAGGAATGGTGTTGCAAAAGTCCATAGAGAGTAGTATGCGAAAATGAAAGTTGCTACTAACAACATCACTAGTCCGACTTGTTGATCCTTCTGTAATATTGCAATATAGCATAAATTGAAGTGATTCGGATGTTAGTATTGTCCTAGTCCATAAAATAGGGTTTTTGTATGATATTCATGCCAATTGACTATAAAAAGAAGCCTGTGAAACCCCCTTGCAAAAAACGTACCATTATTGTCAGTTCCGGCCTGCTGTCCTGCTACAATAGTGGAGCAGTCAAGCGATATAAAAGTGCCACGTACGTGTATCAGGCAATCATGGCAAAGTCAGATGTGCAAATTCATGCCGGTTCTGCGATTACGTGGCACAAAATTCGCGAAGACGCGTCGCTCCTATGCCCCAAGAATCCACAAATAAATCTAGCCAATGACAAACGCTGCTTTACCGCTTACGCATGTCCCAAGAGGGATTCGGTATACTGGACATCCGATACAAGCCATTGGGGAACCACACTTCAACATCATCATAAGCAACCATACAGCTCCGATATTGTACTTCTTATGGCTCCCCAAAGCGGCTGGAACCCCTAAATAATCGCGCTTGCTGTCGATCACCGAAGCACGATCTCCGTATCGGTTTTCCCAAATGCCACGCTCGACACTCTGAACTCTGAACCGTTTTTACTGGTTTCATCAGTATCCACAACATTCGTCTTAAGCAAAGTGATCTCACTATAACGTAATCCTCTATTCAGTAGTCTATCTAAAGGTGTGTAGGGAAGTCATGTCCCCATTCCGGAGTTACCTCCGGCTTCCGGCTTCCGGGGTTTCCTGTATTGCATAATCTTCAGCTTGAATTGTAAATTCCAGAAAATTATGGCTTAAAAAGATAGGAGACCGCCATCCTCAACACTTGACGCACTACTAAATCGCCCATGTGGTGGTCTTCTCAGGGCTTTCAATCCTACCTATCTTGTACCTTTCCTATCCTCTCGTATTCCATCACACAACAACAGCTTATCAAGATGATGTCAACTTTCAGAACCACCGCAGCCAAGTTAAACACCTCTTTTGTTCGTACCGCAATTAGAACAAAGGTTTCTCTCCCAGAATTGAAGTACAAGTTTGAAGAACTTGAACCATTCATTTCTGCAGACTTGAACACTTTACACTACACCAAGCACCATCAAACATACGTCACCGGTATCAATACCGCTTTAGAACAACACGCAGCTGCTAAAGAGGCCGGTGACTTGAAGAAGTGTGTCGATTTACAACAAAACATCAAGTTCCACGGTGGTGGATACCAAAACCATTGCCTCTATTGGGAAAGTTTAGCTCCACAATCTCAAGGTGGTGGTAAGCTTCCAGATGAATCGTCCGCTTTCTACAAGGCTGTCATTCAACAATACGGTTCATTTGACAACTTGATTAAGATCGCTAATGCTCAATTGGCAGGCGTTCAAGGTTCTGGTTGGGTTTTCATTTGTAAGAATACCAACAATGGTGCCGTTGAAGTTGTCCAAAGATACAACCATGAAACCGCTTCTGGTCACTTGAAGCCATTACTTGCGCTCGATGCTTGGGAGCATGCGTACTACTTGCAATACAAGAACGTTAAGGTTGAATTCTTCTCTGCCATCTGGAATGTCATCAACTGGGCTGGTGCTGCTAAGAAGTTCGACGCTTAATAATGCTCGAAGCTCCCCCTCTCAGTGTTTAGTCTCTGTTTATAATTTATTTACGCACTTATTATTCTTCAATAACATGTTTACGGAACGTTGAACAGCGAGGTGTACAATTATATCAACCAACTCTCTACTCATGGAACTATAAAACTGCTCCAAAGCCAAAAGTGATTTTGATGGCTCTGAAATACTTCTCCCTGAAATTGTTTTCCACTAACTCTTCATCACCAATTGGTACACCATTCATATCCACATCCATAATAGTTTCACTCTGTCCTTGGTTGAGCTTGAATGTGACTTTGACGTAATGTCCCTCTTTCCAACTGCTCAACCTCCAGAGCATTTCGATTTCTTTGTTCTCGACAAGTCTCGTAATTTTACCCTCAACACCACCACCGAAAAGCTTAAATTCTGCTCCAACTCTAGGCTCAATTCCCATTGGTGCAGATCTTGTCCACATTGCCACTCTTTGAGGGTCTAACAAGGTCAAGTACAACTGCTCCGCCGTGGTGTTGTATTCCGTACTTAGCTTGAGATTAGCAGTGTTATATTTCTGTGCATATGCCGGCAATGATGATTTTGTGTCTGTATTCTTCTTCTCTCCTTCAGCAGACTTATTGAAAGTAGTCTTTTCTTTGACGACTGGCTTCATGTAACTAAGATTCTGATTCCCCTTGGTGAATGTAGACATGACTTGTGATTCATCCACTTGAATATCAGATCCATGGACATTAATCAATGTAGGACCAAAGTCTTCAAGAATTTGTCTAATTTGAGGGATGATTTTGCTCTTTATCACGCCTCTGCTTGGCTCGTCAACTTGATGATCTAAGTTGAATTGGAACCCATCAGGCTCTGTATCGTACATAATTTCAGGAATAGAAATGGTACCCTTGTGACCAGTACTCGATTCATAATTGATTTCCAATGCCATATCAAATAAAGAGATAACCTTACCCTTCCTCTGACAAACCTCACAATCTCCTGTCAAAGATTTGACGGTAGTGATTTTCACATCTGTCTTCGTCGTTTCGTCGGTTCCGGAGATGGATTTCAACTTCTCATCGAAATATGCACGAGCCCAAACGATACAGTTCTTGTCAACCCAATGCCAGTTGTTAGGATTTTGCACAGCCATGGTTCCTCTTTGTGGACTTCTCGGTTAGCGTTGAGATTAAGGGGAATGGGAACAAACTTGCAGAAGAGACCCCACCAGCACTCAGCCGCCTATAAATGCACCCTCTCATCTCTCATCTCGACTCCCGACTCCATCATTTTGGAATTTCAGATTGGACTACGCGGAAACTTCTGGAACCGAAATCTGAATAACTTCTTCTTTCTGCACCTACTGGAAAGCATACGGAGTAAGGTAAGATACATGTTACAGACAAAAAACCCAGTTATTTGTAAGGAACGGTCATATTTATCAAAACAGCCTTGTTCTCAGTGAACAAGTCAAGAGCATAAGATCCTAATTCACGACCAACACCACTCATTTTTGAACCCCCGAAAGGAACATGAATATCTGAATCACCATTAGAGTTCACGAAAACCATACCAGCTTCGAGCTTAGATGCCACAGAATGCGCCTTGGTGATATTGTTAGTAAAGAGAGCTGCAGCTAAACCGTAAGTAGTGTCATTGGATCTTTCAATAGCCTCTTCCACAGTGTTGAATTTAGTGATGGATACCACAGGTCCGAAAATCTCCTCCTTCATAATGGTCATATCATCAGTACAATCCGCAAAAATGAATGGTCTGCAGTAATAGCCAGGACCAGCGATGAACTCACCAGTGAGAAGTTTTGCACCTTCTTTCTTACCAATTTCAACATACTTCTTCACTTTTTCGTATTGCATTTCTGAGACGAGTGGGCCAATCATACACTTGTCATCAAATGGATCACTCACATAGCATCTTTCCTTTGTCAGCTTGACAAAAGCCTCCACAAATTTGTCGTAGATTGAATCCTGAATGAAAAATCTTGAAGTAGAGGTACAGACTTCACCCTTGTTATACCAGATACCAAAGTAAGCCCATTCAACGGCTAAGTCAATATCACAATCCTCAAACACAATAAACGGAGACTTACCACCACACTCGAGAGTGACTTTCTTCAAATTTGATGCACCTGCAGCTTCCATAATTCTTTGACCGGTTTTGGTGGAACCTGTGAAGGCAATCTTTGCTAATTTCGGATGACTGACCATTGCTGCACCAACATCTGTGCCGTAACCCGAAAGGATATTTAGGACACCCTTCGGTAAACCTACCTCTAACGCAACCTTACCGAAGTAAAGTGCAGATAATGGTGTAATCTCACTAGATTTCATGACAACGGTACATCCAGTCGCCAATGCTGGAGCAATCTTCCATGCCATCATCATGAATGGGAAATTCCAAGGAACGATACCACCGACTGCACCAAGTGGAGTTGGATCAACGTAACATAGTCTACCTTTACCCAGTACTTGGGACCCAATCAATTGACCAGTATGCTTATCTGACCAACCTGCATAATATTTGAAGACTTCATAAGCCTCACCCATATCACCCTCCAAACACTCATTGGCGTAGGGCTTACCATTATCTAATGATTCAATGGAGGCTATTATCTCGGAATCCCTTTTTATGACTTCAGCCATTTTGTATAGAAAGTCGCCTCTTTGAGAACCTGTAAGACCTGTCCATTCCTCAGATTTAAAGGCAGCATTTGCCGCCTCAACAGCAAGATCGACGTGTGATTCATCTGCTCGATAAACGGAACGTGCCCGTGGATGGATTAATAGTCTCAAACGTCTTATCAGTTTTAACCCATTCGTTGTTAATGAAGAGGCCCAATGGCTGCTCAATGGTCTTTCCATTTGGGGTGCTGATGGTAATGTGTAACTTCGATTCTGACATATCTAGTAGTAACGACTGGTTTGTGTAGTTATGGATAATCTTGAAGGAAAGGTGTTAGGACAGCCCTACGGTTACCAAACGAAACAAGGATCCTCTTCTCGAAAGCTATCTCGAAACTTTCAGTTCAATTGAGTAGGACCCCATCTTTATATGTGCTTTTCAGCCCCCACACTAAAGCTTGAGTTCAATATTGCACACTGCCGGGCAGTGTCTACCATGAGTTATGTCTGCGTCAGCGTTATCGCCAGCTCTTAGCGGCTGTCGGGTTTTGTTACCAAATGAGGAAACCGGAAGCGATAAGAGAACAGCAGCTTCAGCCGCTTAGCCTGACGATCACGTGCTGAAGCGTCGATCGACTAGAGAAAGATCATGTTTTCATCTCGGAATAGTTCGCAGTTCGCATGCCACTAAACCTCAAGTACACAGCCTGAGTGATGCCATGATTCAAAGATATAGGAAGCCAATACCCGCCCAACACATTGCATTGACAGCAAGATATAGACTCCGCACACTGGGAGCGTTCAAATGTCAGATAAATATATGAAGAAGCAGGTGAAAACCCTGGATGAAACAAAAAGGGTCCCTCTCCGTCGAAAGCCTTTTATATCTGAGGCCATAATCGATACAGATTCGCAAAGATATTATCTATCGGCATTGTTTGCCTTGATTCAGGCTTGGAAGCTTTACGATCTTTACATTCTACACAATAATCAGTCATTTGATTCTACAGATGGTAGTACAAGCTTCATGGCACTAGTAGGCATCCTAAATCCGAAAATCATATTTGTTTTCAAGTATTTCTTCTTTGACAGTTTACTCATTCTGATCATCCCCTTCTTGAACATACCGAAGTTATCTTTTACACCGTCGTTCAGCATCTTACTTCTAATGGCTCTAAATACATTGACGGTGGTTATGACATGCAGCTTTTCATTTAGCCTGTCTTCCATTTTGTTGGCAATGTACCGTTCTATAGTTCCGGAGAAGGAGTTAACTATAATGGAGCAATATATTGATACAGAGTCCATAATAAACCAATCTGAGCATTTCAAGGGTAAAAAGACTATTAGATATGCTCCAAACTCGTCCATCAAGATGAATCCATTCGAGGAGCAGTTTTGTGTACGCCCCGTATACAATGATAAGATCAAAATCCCCATCAGAGTCGAGTCTACTTTTGATCTTCAATATCTACAGATCAACTACCAAGACTTCAATAATGATAACTATATGTTGAACTACACATTCAAAGATCTGAAAAATTATGTTGTCACGGATTATTACAATTCACAGTATGCGAAACTTGATCCATCTGTTTTGGCAGATTCGAACGTGAAAATCCTGGAGATTCCAGTAGACAAACCAGGCTACTATTCAATAAACACCGCCCTCGATAAAAAGGAAAAGACAATTCGCTCATTTAGATCGAATGCTGTCATACCGATATGCCCCGAGGCTGCATTCATTCCGAATAGATCATTTAGCGCCGACAAATGCATTGACGACACTGTTGATGATATGGAGATTGTATTGTTAGGCGTCCCTCCTTTCACTTTACATTATGAAGAAGAGATTGATGGGAAACTCTCACATATGCCACCTACGATTGTTTTTAACCCAGAGAAGGTTGATTCTCCATTGGCGCAGTCCTCATCCAGAAATTCACAAAATAGAAAGATGAAGTTTGCCGCACAGTACCTAAAAGATATCTCCTGGGCAAAAAGCTCCAATGTTACCATACCATTAGGTGAAAAGCAACTTAGAAAATCTGGGAAGTATATCTACACCATCAACAAAATTGTCGATGGGTTTGGTAATGTAGTCAATTACACACCACATCCGGATGACAAGTCCATTTTCATGTCTTTTGTTTCTCACCCTGTTCCCGTACTGGATTTGATTGATCCATCACCAGCTATCCCAATTTTAGATCACAAAGAGAAGTTCTTGAAGGTCAACATTGCCAACTTCAAACAAGTTCAAAGAGAAGGCCCATATGACGTTTTGTTCAGGTACATTCCAAATTCTAATGAAACAGAGGGGGAAACATTTACAAGAACATATGATTTAGCCAAAAGTTCAGAACTATTAGTGAGGGCAGAAAAGCCTGGTACTTATATTATTGAAAAAGGTACCAGTAAGTTCTGTCCAGCAAATATGGGCTCATCATCAGTGACTGTCTCTTCTGCAAAGCCACCGAAGATGGAGGTTGCGTTAGACTCCATAGTGGACAACTGTGTTGGTACTACAGGGCTCAAATTTAGTTTGGAATTCGTGGGAACTTCCCCATTCCAACTGAATTACAAAATATCGAAGCTCGATCCTAATGATTCTTCTAAGGTTTTGCGGGAGGAGAGTGTCAGTTTTTTAAGATCTGAGTCCACAAATCTAGAGTACAACTTCAAACCATCGGCAGAGGGATCTTACTCAATTGAGTTCACTGGTTTGAACGATAGGTACTACAAGAATGAAATTAAATTTGAACCTGGCCAATACAGATACGTTACATACTTCAAACAGAAGCCTAAGGCTTATTTCAACAAGCATACCAAAATTCAGCGCTTTGATTGCTGTAATGGGGCATCTCAAAATGTCACCCTTAACATCGAAGGTAAACCACCCTTTGATGTCACCTACCATATCATTGCTCCGGACTTTACTACCGAAACCTACTCAATTGAAAACGTTCATAAGAATAAGATTGAAATTGAATCACCGAAATTTACTATTGGTGGAGACTATACCCTTATGTTAAAGAATGTCACGGACTCTAGCAGCTGTGGTGTTGACTTCAGAGGGCAAGAAGTGCACATTGTCGTGAGAAAAGAAGTGCCTAAGCTCAACATTGCCAAGGATGGGGTGGCTAAAATTGCTCAAGGTACGAAGTTTACTATCCCATTGAAAGCTCAGTCCGCCAATAAAGTTGATCTGATCTATGCACATCAGGCTCTGGGCCATGAAAAAGAAGTGTTCTCTTCTCTTAAAAACCACGATCCAACCCAGGGCATTACTGTTAGCAAAGCAGGCTCTTATAGACTCGTGTCATTCAGGAGCGGAAAGTGTGAGGGTGAGATTACCGAAGCTAATAAATTCGAGCTAACATATCTCCCGTTCCCATCCCTAGAAGTTGCCGATGTAGGTGAAAAGATGAGTGAACTTTCCGCAAAAGTCTTTGAGAGGAAAATGGTATGTCAAAACCAAGCTGACGAGATCAACCTTCTTGCCACCGGTGCTGCTCCATTTATTGTCAAGTACGAGGTAAGGCATCCTAATGGAAGGGTAGAGGAGCAAATTGATCAAATAAATCGTTCCACCTTCAACATTCAGATGCTTACACATGCAGCAGGCGATTATACCTACACAATCAAGGAAATCTTTGACGCAACATATACAGAGGAGATAATTGAGAGCTTGAAAAAATCTCGAGAATATAAGTTTGATTCTTTGGTTTTTAGACACCATGTTGCTGCATTACCAACTGCACACTTTGTGGAAAACAATCAGAAGATTCAAACTTGCGTTTCTGTGCTTGATGAATTGAAGAACCTTGAACCTGTTAATATTCAACTCGAAGGTGCATTACCATTAACCTTGAAGGTGGATATTTATCATGAAGCAGGAGGAGAGCTTGAGACGGTAGAGTTCAAGAATATTGCAACATCTATGGTCGATCTATTGAGCGTCTATGAGTATGTTGGAATTGGTACACACGTCATCACGATTAACCAGATAGAGGATGCAAACGGATGTATTTCGGATGAGTCCAAGTTTAGCGATCAAATGATCACCATTCAAGTGTATGATGTTCCTAAAATAAGACATTTGGTAGAAGAGTCCAACAGCATTTCTGACTTTGATTCTACACGCGATGGCTACTATTGTGTTGGCGATCAAATAGCATACATGCTCAACGGTCTACCTCCATTTACTATTGATTATGTGTTTAACTCCCAATACCAGCAAGCAGAGATCAATGGAAACTACTTCAGGCGTAGAGCTCCAGGGCCTGGTGAGCTCACTATAAGATCTCTATCGGATTCCTCATCCAGAGGATGTATGGTTGATTACACAAATTTTAACCGAAATGATCTCAAGGCCATTATATACGACTTACCATCTGTTGAGATTGTTCAAGGTGATCATATTGAAGAGGATATTCACGAGGGTGAGCAGTTGGAGATTATCTTCAAATTCACAGGCACACCACCGTTCAAGCTCACTTACATTAGAAAGGAGCTTGATGACTCTTCAAAGATCGTAGAGACCGAAATCATTGAAGATATCATGTCCCACGAGCATCGTATTTTAGCGAATCTCGAAGGTACCTACGAGGCTATAGAAATACAGGACAAATATTGCGTGGCTAGGAACCATAGAATATGAGTTTATCATCATGAATGAGACTATGTAAAACTAATTAAACTTAAAGTTACGAAATTCAATATTCATCTATAACTATAAAAGCGAAGCAAAACTTAGCTATGCTAATTTATAGATTTTATGCGAAGGGTCATAAACAGGAATCGGGGTTTCCAGAGGATGCGATACTGACTGATATAGTTCAAGGGCACCTGTTACAACATCGATTGACGGAATCCCTGAACGATGGACCCACGTCTCATCATCCTGTGCCTGCTTATTTCTGTGTGCTTTTGTGAGAGAGTACACAAAGTCTGTCTGTATTTTCTGATGGATCGAGTTTTGTGAGCACTCTGATACTATGGGCATTACGAATCTTGTAAGTTTCTCTGCAGAGGAAGGTTTCTCTGATATAGTGACATCAGAAGACTCTAAAGTCGTCTGTTCGGTTGAGAGTCGGCTCTTGCAAGCTGAAGCTTCTTCAGACATTCGCTTCGTATTGTGCTTCCTCTTCAAAGGTTTATGTTGAAGGCCTTCATCTTGGTTTTGTGTGCTCGTGTGCAGTGTTTTATCCCCAAGGGCAGGTTCCCCACCAACTAAAGTTTCATCTATATCATTAGTGGCATCGTGAATCTGATTGGAAAGTTGAGCAATCGTCCATGGATTGGATATTGAGATATGTGACGAATCCATGCCTCTTGTATGATTTTGCGTGTCAGCTGAATTTGGCATGGGCAAATCTAGCTCGGACGACACTTCCGTAGTATCATAGACCGTTCTTGACCACTCATTATCTTGTTCGACCCCGTCATCGCCTGCTGCATTGATGTTCTCATCAGATGATTGGGGAGGCTCAGGAGCATCATGCGTTTGATTGAGCTCATTAAGAGAAATATCTTCTTTACTACTTAGATCTCTGTCGCATCTAGTCCCTTTTTTGATGCTATGTTCACAACTGACGGACTCTATTCCTTCTATGTAACGCTTCTGAATCTCCTTCACAGTTGAGTTCAGTTCTTCTATGAAGGATTCATCATCCGACATTAACCGCTCCTCCAGTTCACTTAAGCTTATAGGAGGGACATTGGAGCTCTTTACTGTATGTGACGTGTCTGCTTCATTTTCCTTTCTAGATGGATGGGACTCAACCACCGACTGTGTCTCATCCAAGCCATGCATCGCTTGAAGAGTTCGACATAGATCAGATTTGAAACGGGTGAGTAGTATGGTTTCACCAGCTGTGATGATATCCGACTTCTCAGGTTCAATATTGACGTCTATACGATCAGTTGGGATACGCATTGCAACGTACCACACAGGTGGAGCTAGCAAGATGTTCTCTGCATATGCTTCATTGATTTTGTTAACTATATTCTTCCCAAATGACAACGATAAATTCATAGGTCGATTGTTAACAGATAGTACTTTTAGCCCATGTTTATAAGACGGCACATCTTGAGCACGCAATTTGGGTAGCACAAATTCAACTTCCACACTGTATGAGCCGGCCAAGCCATTGTCAACAGTAAAGCTCATATGTCCAGTTTCAAACCACCCTTTCTTCCTAATATCAAGCAGCTCACAGATAAACTGGCTTTGTGTGATCTTATTATTAAACGTTTTCGTGTCGCCATTTAAAATCTTTCCTTTGGGTAGTGATTTCACGTACCTGAGCTGAAACCTAATGTTTCGATAGACTAATGCATACGTGATAAGCAATGCTTCCATCTCTTTGGTGAGTTTGTGCTTCCTTTCTGTCAAAAATTTGTGCCTCACTGGGGTTGATTTAAAAAGACCAGATAGTTTGATGGTTGTTCCACCGAGGCCTGACGCGTGCTTCGGAGTCCCAACAGGAAGACCGGAGTTGTTTACCACCCACGTTTCCACAGTTTTATCTTCAGAGGTCTTTGTACTAATTGTCATCAACTTTGAAAGTCTTGCTATCAAGTTCAATGCCTCTCCTCTAAACCCACATGTTGAAACGCCATTTGTGAGCTCATCCAATGAATGCAACTTCGATGTCGTGTAGTTCAGGCACATGATGTTTCTGTCGGACTTCCTCACCCCAATACCATTGTCTGTGACTGCGAGATACTCCAAGCCAGCCGAATCCTTGTCTATCTCCACCAATATATGGGAATTGGCATTATTGTTGTTCCCGATAGCGTCGATCGCGTTCTCTATGAGTTCTTTCAGGATTGCTGTCTGAGACTGCAAAGAACTGGTAGAGACAATCGTGGCGGACACACTCTTTGGTAGTCTCTGAATGGCCATCTCCGCTTTCCCTTTGTGCTCTGTATCTATTATGAGCAATTGTAATCTGGGGTAAATATCAACAAATAACAATAAACTGTCAGTCAACAAACAACACACGTAAACGCACGTTTGAAGTGAAATTTGCCAGTCTCGCAGATCGCGTGGGAATGCAAAGCCCGAGAGGACTCTTGTTGCACGATAAGGGGTATTGACGTATATTGTTCTTTCTTCGTACATTCTCTAGTCACACGAGAAGGACAGTAGGGAACTCGGAACACATCAGCATACAATGTTCATAGACTGGAAAAAGCTACTCAAGTTTGTGGGACCGGGATTACTGGTCTCTTGCGCGTACATTGACCCGGGAAACTACTCAACATCCACGGCAGCAGGTGCACAGTTCCATTATTCGCATTTGTTCATCATACTACTGTCCAATATCTTTGCAGTCATTTTGCAATGTCTTTGCATCAAATTGGGAACGGTGACCGGACTTGACTTGGCTGAAAACTGTAGAAAGCATTTACCGCCATGGCTAAATTTGACGAACTACATTTTAGCAGAGATTGCCGTCATCTTCACAGATTTGGCAGAAGTTGTCGGAAGTGCAATTGCCTTCAATATTCTCTTCAACATACCATTGAAAATTGGAGTGCTCTTGACAATTTTGGATGTCTTGGCCATCATTTTTGCCTACAACCCCGATGGGTCCATGAAACACATTCGAAAATTTGAACTGTTTGTGTCAGCGTTAGTGTTATTGACATTTGGTTGTTTCATGGTTCTTCTTACGAAAGTCAATATCGAATCCAAAATGGATGTATTGGAGGGATTTTTACCATCTAAGATCTTATTCAAAGAAAAAAACGCTGTTTATCTTGGGTTGGGCATAATTGGTGCTACTGTGATGCCACATTCTCTCTATTTGGGATCTAACTTGGTGAAGCCTAGACTAAGAGAATTTGACCTTCAAGCTGACTCGTATACATGCGAGGACCACGGTGATGGATCTTCTAGTCACAAGCCATCTCTAAATGCAATCAAATATTGCCTGAACTACTCATACATCGAGCTAATACTGTCACTCTGCGTTATCGCTATTTTCATCAACTCTTCCATTTTGATAATATCTGCTGCTGCCTTGTTTGGCAAACCTGGGGCAGAGGATGCCGACCTTCTATCCATCTACGAAATGCTATGCTCATACATATCGAAACAAGCAGGGTTAATTTTTGCCTTGGCGATGTTCTTCTCCGCAATTGCAGCAGGAGTCATTTGTACAATGTCTGGTATGATCATTGCAGAGGGTAGTGTAAAGTGGACCTTCAATCCTTTTTTTAGAAGACTCTTTACCCGGACGATCAGTATCATTCCATGTCTTTTTATGGCATTGTTTTCTGGAAGATCAGGTGTCGCTACTATCTTGAATCTATCCCAAGTTGTCCTTTCATTGATCTTACCATTTGTCACTGCTCCTCTATTGTTCTTCACAGCAAACAAAGCAATAATGACAGTGAAAGTTCACGCAGACACACCTACCAATGAAGGCATTAGCGAGGGAGATCAAGAAGAAGTGTCTGAGAATACAGCTCTCTTTCAAGAACATCAATCGGACGTCAAATCTATTGACTTTTCGAATTCTCTCGTAATGAATGTTTTGGGAATTTCCTCATGGTTGATCATTGGATTCTTGAACATCTATTTGATTACCCAGTGGATTAGAGGCGAAGACATCCACTTCTGAGATTTTATTCTTATTTGTATTGCAAGAACGAATTTGAATAAAAAAATCGTCTTGGTAATATTACATAGATATACTTATAGTAAAAACATCACATCAGTCGACTCCCTTCTCAATTTCCATCTCAACATCAGGGGTATTTGCGCGCTCACCTCCAGCGTTATCATTGCCTTCCGGAAACGGGTCTTCTGCTGTAGATTCTGTGATGTGCTTCTCATCTGTGTCAGCAGCTTTCCCAGAAGTGGTCACATTTTCCACAATAAGTGTGGACGTACTTTCCTTTTTATCACAATCTCCCGCCTCCACGGCCGCACTATCCTCCTCCATGGCTATATCTCCATCTCCATCAGCATCGGTAATCTGTGTATTCAAATCAGGCCCCACAACATCACTACCTTCTACATTCTCAACGACTTCTTCCTCGGACTTCTTTTCTAAGGCCAACCTATCACGCTCCCTTTTACTGAACAATTCGTCTAACCTTTCCTGATTTTTCTCTTGTCTGTCAATAAAGAACGCTGTAGCTGTGAATTTCTTTTTGATCTGGGTGATCTTACCATTTGGCGGAACCTTTGGTCTATTGTTTCTTTGTTTCTGAGGTAAATCTTCATCCTCGATTAGCTCAGTTTCATTCTCATCCGATATTTCTGTAAATGGCTCATCTGGAATCTCACCATTTTCCATTTGTGTTTGATACCTCTTCAACTGCTTGTTGTACGTAAGCCTTGTTTTGATAAATAAGTCTTCATAAAATGGTTGCATCAATCCAATCTGATCAGGGATATCTTTCTTCTTCATCTTAGGGAATTTGACCTCATTAAAGTCTTCATAAATACGTTTCACCATCTGTTTGTTCATTTGACTGAATTGATGAGAGAGTTTAGATTGTAATAAGTGTAATGGGATGTTGGATGTCAAAAGACCGAACTCTCTATCAAGCCCGAGTTCCTTAAACCCAAAGAAATCTTCTCCAATCTCATCTGAGAACTCACCATTCACGAATTGCTCAGAGTCATCATTAAACTGAGTTTCACTAAGTTCTTGCATGCTTGGTCTCAATAAATCACACAAAAAGTTTTCCAAACCGCATTTCAAATCCACTAGTTTGGAGTTTTGTTTAGTGAGCTGTTCTTTATAATATGCGTATATTTCATCAGGCTTATCAACTCCATTATAATTCAAGACAATTTGAACAACTTCTCGACACGTTAGTGGCATATGGTTCTTCATGGGAATCTTATTTATAGATTTAGACTCAAGATGTTGCTTCATTGATTTTGCTAAATTTAACATGTAGAGGGCAGCGACTTCGGTTAACAACGACATACATGTCGGAGTAGTCTGCTCAAAACCATTAAGCATTACTAATGCTGAGACCGGCTTCTTCAATGACTCAAACGCAATTCGTTCAGTCATCGGATCTCTCGTTTTCAAGGTAGACATAGGGTCTATATCCTCAAACTTAATTCGAGGTTTTTTTGGAGCTTGAAATTCTGATTTGTGAATAAATTGTGAGGTTTGCATAGTTCTAATCAAATTGATTTTAAAGCATACCTTCCTGATATCTTGCATTAATGATATATTTTCAAGAACAAGGTTGTTTGACCCTTGTAGCTTTACCTTGAATCTACTCGCGGGAATGTCCTCAAGTGATTTACCCTCAGCAATCATCTCTTCAAGGAGTTCATCTTCTGCCTTTTCCAAGTCTACCTCATGGTGATTGATCTGGGGAACACCACCTGCAACATCATATTCTATCAAATAGGGATCGTCATTTTCGTCAAAATATCTCCTATTTCTATGCAACACAATCTTATTTTCATCTTCAAGATATCTAGTGAAATTGTACATTTGACTTTTGGTTCGGATTGTAGCTTCCACATTCGGTTGAAGTTTGTTTTCTTTAAAAAGGCGGCTTCTCTCATTGCAGAGTTTGTATCTGGTGTTTGAAGTGAGAGTCTTCCAAGTGGATATCTCAAGATCATCTGTGTCTTCATTCAACTCCTCTAAGGTCATTCGTATACCATCGGGGTCATCTTCTTGTATACCTTGTTCGACATTCTGTTGGTTTAGCTGCTCATTGTCAGAATCTTCATCGTCCTCATCTGCATCAGCATCAACATCTGCGTCTGCATCATCTTCATCATCTTCTCCACCATTGTCTTTGCTACTTTCTTCCTCCTTTTGACCATCACCAGATTTCGTATCCTGTTCGCCGTTGGTAGAGGTCTCTGCAGTATCTTCTGCTGTACCAGGTGGAAGCGGTGTACCAGCAGCTGTTCCCACCACTGAATCATCAACACTCGCGTCTGGCGCAGGTGTTGGTGTTGCGCCGTCTATTATTATCGGTGTATATGAGTTCACTCCCTTTCTACCTTTCTTGGTCTTTGATTGTGTGACACCTCTAGTTGACATCCTACCAGCTGCAGGCGTCTCTGAGTCCTCCAATACTTTTTCCTTCTTCGCCTGTTCGGCTGCTTCCTTTTCCACCTCCGCTCTATCTCTGATAGTGATATCAGGAATCAATGGAATTAACATTAGTGTTTTCTTTCTCATAGCAATAGCATCAATTCTCAGAAAATGCTTTGGGTCGGAGTTGTAAGTCAAACAATTTTGCCAAATCAACATTAGGTCGTCGACAAATTGTGTTTTATTTTGATATTGTAGAGTCTTTAGTTTTTTTAGGACGGTATTCAAATCCATTGGCTTTTTGATGATATGATAGTAGTTGGGTGCCTCTCTTTTAGAGACTCTATTCAAGAACGGTGTAGAGTGCTCGGTATAGCTTCTTAGTTCAGTTACGACTTTCTCGCACGCCTCATAAAGCTCTTCCTGCCCAATCCTATTATAATTTGCCCATTTTGATCGATTCTTCCTAACGTCCATAATCAAGTTCTTTAGTTCAATATCAGTGACGCCAAGCTTATCTCTGTTGCTGTCAATCCTTTGAAGTAAGTTTTTCATGGATAGATTTGCAGCTCCCCCTAAAGACATGAGCTTGTTCACCTGTTCTGAGTCGTTATCTTCCGGGTTACCCTTCTCCTGAACTTCCTCTGCCAACTTAAGTTGTTTATCACTACGCTCTAGCTTTCTCTTTTTCACCATATTAGGAAGGTCATTCTCTAAACCATGATAGATTTTGTTAAAGCTCTTCATTAGCTTCAACTCATTTTGTTTCTCGATGCTCGACTCAATGGCCGACGAGGTACCCAAAATGGGGTGCACCATCTTGCCGACTGCTTCTTCGTCGGCAGAAATTTCAGGCTCTGCTGGATAGTCTGGTTTTCTCAGAAGTTCTTCTTTAGTCAACAAAAGAACAAAGTCCTTCGTTTTGTCATCAACAATCAGATCTTTAGTCCGATTTCCCGTTGCATGCCCAGCCTTGTGCTCTTCGTTACAGTGATCATCGTTCTTCATTTGACTATCGCCATCCTCGTGGTCGACACCTCCACTGTCATTATCATCATCATAGTCATCATCATAGTCATCATCTTCATCATCGTCCTTCTTTGTGGCTCTCAACGCTTGCGCTGAGAGCGCATCGGCTTGGGATGGTATCTGATTATTATGATTTTGGAGGCCTCCAAGGTCATCGTTCAACTGTAATGTATCTTCCAAAAGCTCAAATTCCTTACAGTCATGATCGTCTTTGAAATAATAATAGTCAATAGCTTTCTCGTATAGAAGATATCGCACAGTAGCGTTCAAATTCCTCAATGTTGGATATCCTGGCTTCATATACATATTTTCATTCGAATTTGTATCGTCTCCAGCATCTTCCTTGAATCTGAGTATCAAAGACCCCTTCATAAAAGCGTTCCAAATTTGCATATCTGCATCATCTCGTTGTATGTCGCAGTATAGTAGTGTTCGTAGAAGATTAAACTGCTGTGGAGTCAAGAAGCAGTTGAAAAATCCGGTTTCAAAGAGTTCCTTTGCAACACTCCAAAGTTGTCGATTGTCCCCAACTTTGAAGGCATCTAAAGTTCTCTGCCGCTTCTTAGAAGTCATTGGAGTGTTTTTGAGTGTCTCGATGTGTGTTTCACGGCGTCTTTAGATCCAGTTTTAGGAGAAGAATCAGCCGTCAAACGTCAAACCGATGTGAAAGTTGTGTGAGAAGTGAATTGTTGATTTGTTGATGCTGCACCCGAGCGAACAGAGAACAGAGAACAGAGAGCGAGACCATCCGCCACCCAAGCCAAGCCTCAAGCGTCAAGCCCCGAGGTCCGGAGATGGATTATGGAAGGTAGAGTAGCTGCAACACATTACCAAGGTATTCCACAACAATCTCATCAGGTACCAGGACATGCCAGACTTTGTCGATAGGGTCTTTGATTACACAAATTCAGCGGTGCAGGGCGCCACTTCGGTTCTCAATAGCGGCTATGACATATCCAAGAACGCCTTACAGACTACATACGACGCTTCAAAGTCAGCCGGCGATTCAATTTACCATGGGGCGATAGGAATCTATGGAAAAGTTCAGGAAAATGTTCCTGATGTTGCTGCTGTAAGCAATTCTTTGAATATGGTTGGAATGGGCAGAAAAGAACCACCTAGGCCTGTCACGTTGACAGGTCTCTTATACCAGGACATCTCTCATTTTGCTAGAGGAAATGCAAGACTAATAGGATTCGGATTGGCTATCCCAACGGTTGCATTTGCTGGACACCAGGTGTATAGGTCACTGGTTCCATACGAAAGAAAAGCGCTGAGATTGGAAGGTAGATACAGATACGAAGTGGTATTGGTGATTGGAACGATAAGCTCTACTTTTGTTTCCAAGTTAGTTACAGACTTGAATAATAAGGGATACGTCGTTTTTGTGACGGTTAGTAATGAAGAAGAGTTGAGACTGATTGAGCAGATAAATGATCCGGATATCAAACCCTTGTTGGTTGATTACACTGATGATGGTACAGTAAGAGACAGCTTGCTTAAGTTGGGCAACTTCTTGGATGCTAAGATTGAAACTGTTCCAACTGAGTCATACTATAATTTTAGAGGTATCTTAGTGATCCCTGACTATTCAAAGCTTCCAAAGATCAAGAGAATGGAAGAGCTGAGCTCCCGTGAGTTCAATAGAATTATTGACATGCAATTCTCCAAAGTCAATACGATGGTGCATAATGGCTTATTGAAGTTCATTAAGGAGAGTAATAACAGAAGACAAATTGTGGAAAATTGTAACAACGAGAAAATACAAGGGGGATTTGCTAAACTAGTATTCGTCAATTTTATGGTGATTCCAAACAACGACGACCGAAGATTGGTACATAACCTATCCTTGGAGATTAACAAGACAATTTACAACTCCCTTTATGAGAGCAGTGCGATTGGACTGAAAGAAGCTATTATGCGATTCTTTAACAGGGTTGGGGATAAGTCATTGGTAGATATGACCACGTTGGACGTGATTCTCCACAAAAATCACGGCTCCACGCTTACTTATGGCTACCCAGTAATAGACAACGTTGTCTCTTATTTCACCACGAGGATGACCCCACGGCATATCCACGACAAAATATTTGACCTGTTAAACCAGAAACTACTACTAAAGAATTACAAGCTGGAAAACTAAACCATTTTTAGGTATCCATCGATATAGTGTACTGGAATGGCATTTAGGTCGTGTCCCTATTTTTTGCTTCCATCTATTTACATCTTTTGGTGTGTATCATGCTACAGCTCTATAAATTGATCAGCCACCGTACTATACGAATTAATTACTTAACTCTAGGATTCATCATAAGCTAAGCAATGATCTTACATCTCGTGACCGTGTGATCTTCCACTGTACCAGCAGTGTAGTCGGCAATAGTCAGGAGACCTTTCCTATCCAACGCATAGAGCTTGTAGCCATCTGGATCAAATCTAACAGAAGCGGCTTCTCTCGCTCGAGCTGCATTGGAAACATCAAAAACGTTAACGATTCGTTTATTGTCATTATCATCCATTCTAGGTGCTGCCATTATGTACACATTTCCATTCCTGTTCACGAATGCCACACTATCGCCTCTTGGGGAAACACAACACTTATGAATTGTTGAACCAACTTCTTCAATCTTCATCAAAAGCCTAGGTTTTGCAATACCGTCTGGTCCGGAGATCGAATCAATATTAGAATCAACAATTATAGGCTCGGAGTTGTGGGATGACGAAGTGAGAGCCATCAATCTATTATCAGGGAAAAAGGAGATATCAGTTATTCCCTCACTATCTAAGGAAGTATCTAGCCTTCTTTGCGACTTCATGACCATTGTAGGTTTTGAAGGGTCAGCCAAGCTGATAATCAAAAATCTGGATTCTAAAACAGTCGCAACTGATAAAAGCGTTGAGTCTGGGGAGAACTTCATTATGCCGATTGGATCTCTGTAAGGCAATGAAAACGGTAGCGTTTGAATCTGCATAGAAGACTTGGATGATTCAGGTATAATCCTTAAGACGATAATGACAGCTTGTTCAACTTCAGTATACTTGTCCTTGCCTGTTATCCCCAAGGCAATGAACTCTTCGTTAGGCGAGATGTCCAAAGACCTGATGGGAAAATTGCATTTATATGTGTAAACACAACGGCCTTTTTGGTTTAAATCTATGATTCGAACAAATCCTCGAGTACCTGAAATAATCAATAAATTTTCCGTTATTTGACAATTCAAATGCTCCCATCCTTCAAGAAAGCTATACGTATCGTTAACATCTATGGTTATATTAGAGGCAAGAAGAATTTGGTCTTTCTTCATTTTTTTCAGATTATCAAAGTTTTGACCATACGATGCATCTGATCGACCACAGCAAAGCAAAACTGGATCTTTGTCGGGCCTTTCCGTATCTATCGTGTAAACCTCCCATTTCTTCTCGCTTAGAAGAACCAGCTTCGTCAAGTGATGAGATAGTTGAGTCTGGACATAAAGTTTACTTTTCAATAGAAAAGTGGTACTGTGGATATTAAATGTGTGAACTTTTCGGAAAATAGGGAAGTTTTTAGATAACAAGAGTTCTTTATTTTTGTTGTTGTCCTTCTTCTTCCGATCATCCAATATAGCATTGGAACTAGCAACAGTCAGGCCTCCGCTAATTGATACTCCCGTGGTAGTGTTGACAGATATAACACCATTTTGGTTAATTTTAGAGGGTGATGAGTGAAACCCACCGACCATCATGCCAGTTTCTTTTTTGTTAACTGATGGAGTCGAGGACAGCAGTCGGGTCAGGTTCGAAGACCCCGGAAAGGACGCTTGACGGCTCCGCTGCTTCTGTACTGAACTCTGTGATGAAATAAATGACACCTCAGTTGGACTATATCCGTGATTTTGTATGTTCGACGTTGAAACATTCCTTGGCTTTGACTCGTCAAAATAGTATTCCTGAGGAGATCGATTGTGATCGCTAACCGTTTTCTTTGGCTCATTTGAGTCCACAGAAGACGGCTTATGGATATCAACAAGAGCTTCATGAAAAGCAGTCAGAAGATTTATATTCCCCTGCGGCTGGTTACTTATAGGAACAGGGACCGCCGAGCTCGCCTGAGATGAGCGTATCGATCTAGAGTCTTTCTTTGTGTCGGTACTTAGCTGGGAAAACATGGAAGACATATCAGTCAAGTCCCTCGGTGATTTCGCAAGCTTTTCCTTCTCTTTATGTTTTCCATTGTAAGTGCTAAGTTCTTCGCCTAATTTAACCATGTAGATATACATGTTTTTCATTGGTGTACACTCCCCGATGACGGAAACGTTCTTTGCTCCACATATCCCACAATCGAATGATGTACCTGGACTTGGTGAATTCTGCAATGGTCTTTGTGATAAGCTTTGGGATTCTATTGAAGTAGAGCAAGTGGCGCTGCTGGCCATCTCCCAAATATCAGCCAAACTCTTAGAGACCAAGCATCCACATGTGAGAGTGCATGGATCGGAAACTGGTGCATAAGATACGGTAGGTGGATAATTTTGGTAGTTTAGAAAAGCAGGGATGGCGATCAATGTGTTCAGATGCTGCCATACATCTTGCACTGTCAGGTTTGGTTCTTCCATCAAGCCCTGTGTGGTGATTCGTATTCGGAGCGCTTAGTGCTGGAAAAAAGTCAATGCTTGGATGATGATGGAGGCCGATGCCCGAAGCCGCTCTGATTTGTAGTGTTCGTGTTACTCTGTCATCTCACTATAATTAATTCATGTCGAGCAAAAGAGCGGCCAGATTTAAACATCACGAACGGACGTTCTTCCCTCAACGGTGGCGAAGCAGGTGGATACGCACAATAGCATCGCCAAATGTCACAATTCAAAGGATACACTGTCGATGTGGTGTTGAAGGGTGAGGAATCCCGAACCATTAGGGGTCTCATTGGCAGTATCGTCAACAAAGATGTGCTTCTCGAGAATCCAGTATACGTCAACGAAGACGGCTCGTACGAGAAGATCGGTCAGAAGAGCGTAACATTAGCAGCTAATGACATTGCAGACTTGAATGTGATAGAGCTTGCCAAGGATGGTAATGGGAAAGGCTCCAAAAAGAAGAATAGAGGCAGTAAGGACAAAGAGAAGGAGAGAGAGACCTCTAGGACCAAGAACAAGAATAGCAACAACAAAAGCAATGCCAACACAGCAACCACAGGTGAGAGTAGCGGTGGAAATTTTGAAGTGAAATACGTTGATATTTACAGCGATGCACCAAGTACTAATAATAGTATGCCCAAGAAAGGTAACAAACTGGAAGAGTTTGATTTTCAGTCCAATCTTGAAAAGTTTGACAAAGAATCTGTGTTTAAGTCGATCTCCGAAGCTGATAAAATTGATCAATCTGACAGACTGGTGAGCTTTAATAAAATAGATGATAGGGCCAAGAAGTCGGGAACAGCAAAGGTCAATAATGATAAGTATGATATTGACGAAATGGTCATTAAGAAAAAGGCCGACACGCACTGGGATGATAACAACGAATACGATTACTCCAAGATCGTTAAATCAAATACCAAGGATGGCTCTTTTGCGGATCCCTCGGCAATTACAGGTTCGGTAAGCTCTTTAGGCAGCAGAGAAGCATCAAACGTGCCTTTTGAGAACAGGAAACTCTCTCTCACTCCTACTCTGGCGCAATTCTTCAGTTCATCTTTCGATGAGACACCAATACCAACGTGCTCTACCCTACAATTATCTGAAATCTTCAGTTTGTGCAACAGTAAGCTTGGACTGAAGGATGAAACCATTTTTGAGAATGCAAGCAGAAGTATAAACGATCTGATCATTAATAGTATTATTGGCACTTTCCGTATTGGTTTCAAGAATCATAACGAGCCTCCACATGCCCTAGTCATTGTTGGAAATAACCGTGCTGGATGCATAGCCTTGAATACAGCAAGACATTTGTTTAACCGGGGCTTTAAGGTGGTGGTATACTTGCTATACGATGCAGCAAAATCAGATGATGACTTATCTCCTTTTGTCGACGAAGCGTTGAAGATTTACAGCAACATAGGTGGAAAAATTGTCAACAACATGAATATGCTACATTCTGTATTGTCAAAGTCGGAAACTGCACCATTAGAGTTCATCATTGATGGACTGCAAGGATTTGACAATGATATCAGTGACTTACTAGAGAGGGAACGCGAAAGTGCTGTTGAATTAATCAATTGGTGTAACAACCGCAACCTACCAATCATATCGGTGGACATTCCGACAGGGCTCAATCCTTCTTCGGGTACTATAGAAGATGATTCTCCGATCATTAAGAGCAAATACGTTGTTAGTGTCGGTATTCCACTTTCCTCGGTATTAAACATGTACAAGTTTGGTTATTTTGAAAAGGGTGACGTGACGCATTTCTTGGTGGACAGTGGCATTCCAAGACGCGTCTTCAGCGGCAAGAGCAGTCTTAGACGGTTTGACCGCCGCTGGTTTGCGGACAGCAGCAGTGTGGACATGCGTGTTGTGTAGACCTGTGCCGTTGTATAATGAATGACCTGTAACCTGTAATAGAACTAGATGTGATCTCCCTCAATAAAGCGAGGATTTCCCTACTGCCAATTTCGGTGAGTGTTATTTTCTCAGTTGCCAGTTGCCAGTTGCCAGTTGCCAGTCAATTTGGTTCGGTGGACGACTTCTCACATCTCTAGGGGCGGATACGGCTCCATTGCTCGATTCACAACACGGAGAGAAAGATACCCATCACAGTTAACAACCAAATAAGACACAATGGGTGCCTTTAATATGACTGTGGAAGAACTCCTAGCAGGGGTATACCCTTGTTCCTCCGACGTTTCAAAATTAAAAATAATATACACTCCACACGAACTACTGGCGTTAGAAGACAATGCAGTACTGCCAGATGATGCTGAACTCCCAGAGAGAGAGTTTTACAGAATTAATATTCATCCATCAGACTTGATGAAGATGGCCAATTACTTGCACAATCTCAAGAATCCAAACTTCAGAGCTAAACACAAGCTAGGTGCTCTCGCTAAAGGCCATCGATATAACAAATACTCAGAACCGGGCGACAATCGCCACAATCAGAACAATGACAATGTGGATGATGAAGATGAGGATCCTGAATGGATGGAGGAGACCAATTTCAAAGTGGACCAAGATTTCCAACAATACATGAAATCCGGTAGTCACACAACAGTTGATTTTGAACAAGAGAGACTCACATTCCAGGCCATGTACACCAAGAAATTTGGCAAGAAGAATATACAAAGCAACGGCGAAGGACTGAACGAACAGCAAGCGAAGAACGAGTCGGTGGATGCAGCTAGTAGTTCTGATGCGCCACCAACGAAGAGAACTGATACTGAAATTGATATTCCATCAACTGTCCTCAATGAGAGCGAACTGAACCAATCCACAAGCCATGTTGAGCATAGTACCAATCTGGAAGATGAGTTGAGAAGACAGTTGGAAGAACCTGAGATTTTGGGACCCACCGAGGAGGAGTACTTCAAAGCTTTGGAGGAGCAGAAGAAGTTGGAATTGGATCAACTGAAAGGAAAGGCGCAGGAAACGGAATTTGAGAAAAACAAAAGCAGGGTAACCAGTTCTGATTATCAGTTTGCTGTTGAACTCGATTCGAGGAAAGAGCTTGATAACTCCTTTATGAACTCTCTGCTTCAAAGAAGTGACAATAATGAGTCAAACGATGGTCACCCTTCTAACATTAGCTCCGAGCAAGCTCAATCCGGCTCACATATTCTCCCCTCGCAAATGGATCCTTCCATAACCGCTGCTGCAAATATGCCAATTGGTATGATGAGTTTAGGTATGCCTCCTAATATGGGTGTTACTGCCCAACACTCTCAGAATCCCATCGACATCCAAAACCTGGAGCAATTGCAGAATGTGCAACAGTTGCAGCAAATGCAACAAGCTCGTCAGCTCCAATTAAAACAAATGCAACGAATGCAGCAAGCTCAACAAATGCAGCAATTGCAACAAATGCAACATCTGCAGGCACAACGCCAACAGCAGATGCAAGGTTCTCAGATGCTACCACAGCAGCTACATCAACAACAACAACAACAACAACAACAACAACAACAACACCCCGCTTCGAATGATATGAAAATGAATATCCCCCCTGCACTTGCCGCTCTTTT
The DNA here is from genome assembly GCA_025531525.1 of Pichia sp. P7020A. Lineage (NCBI taxonomy): Eukaryota > Fungi > Ascomycota > Pichiomycetes > Pichiales > Pichiaceae > Pichia > Pichia sp. P7020A. Next base: position 19,680 of record JAMYHI010000063.1, on the reverse strand, counting down.
ACCACCGGGAGTTCAACTGAACAGCATACCGCCGCATGTTTTGCAACAACTGATAGCAAGAGCCAATTCTGCTGGTGATATGAATTCCAATGTCTCCAGATCTACAAGTAGTGATGGAAGTATACAGCAAAATCAAGCACCAGGTCAGCCCCATAACCAACGTCCAATAAGCCATGGAAATGCGCCTCTACCTCCATTCAATATGCTTGGAATGCCCCCTGGACTCCCACAGGGTGCACCTCCAGCGTTTATGCAGGGGCAGTCGCAGATGATGCCACCGGCTATGCAGTCTCAACAACAGCAAATGATGCAACAATTACCGCCTGGAATGTTTCCTCACTCCATGAACAACGTTGGCATGAACCACCCTGACCCTAATATGATGACTCCACAACAGAGAAATATGATGGGTCAAGGTGTACAAATGAACCCAATGTTGAATGGTATGCCCCCATCATTCCCACCAGGCATGGCTCAACAAGGTATCATTCCCCCTGGAATGCTACCAGGAAACCTTCCACCACCAGATCAGCTTCCATCACCATTCAAAGAGAAGTTTTTGAATATTCAAAGGATGTTGCTACACTTCCAGCAAAATGGTCAGAACCCACCTCCCGCTTTAGTGCAAGATATGATCCAATTTCAGCAGATTTTACAAGCGAAATTCGGGAACAACAGAAACAATGTGGGAGCCGCGGAGGCAGCAATTTCCTCCACTACTGCCACTATTGCAACGAACAGACCTGGTATGTAATCTTCAGTGTAGAGTAAAATATTGTACGGATGCCAGAAGCACACTATGCGCACTTGATTTGACGTGTCAGAACTCATAACTCATAACTATAAGTTAAGAACTTCGAGAGAAAAGAAAGAGCGACATGAATTTTTTAACAGCTCTTTTGAAGGATTCTTTACCTCGATGATCAGGTTCCTTTAACTCTTAACCTAAACATACCCTCCTGATTACCTCTACACAGAGTTCAACCATCCATAACATTAGTATATTACGACAATGAAGATTCTGCAACAGCGAGATAAACTCTTATCCAATTTTGAAGTGTACCAACACGTGTGTGATGTACAAAAGGAGAACGAATGGGGCTTCACCATTCCACCAACCCAGAAGAAGCGTAAAAGCAAATTCAACCCACAACTACTTGATCTCGAGATTATAACACGTGATTTGGGGCAGTATTTGACTAAGGTAGAGCAAGGAAACGATGTGCAGCTACAAAATTTTGTGGATTTGATGCTCATCTTGAATACATACGAGATTGAAATTATCGAGAAATTGATGATAATGAATTTATTACCACGTTCGTTAGTCAACTTATACGCTATCATCGAAGAATGTGAATCTAGATTCACTCAGGACGAATCTGAAGCAATATTGGCAGCGGTAGAAAAATACTTCCCAGCGCCACCTGAGGAGGGAGACGGAGAAGATGCTGAAGGAGAGGGGGTCGAAGATGTTGAAATGGGAGAAGGTGGAGAGGATGTCGAAGAAGAAGACGAAGATGCTTTCGTTCAAGATGATGAACTCGAGCACGAGGGCTTCATCAAAAAGAAGAGTGCTGAAAAAGAGATTGACGAGGTCGACAGTTGATCCCTCAATTTAGCCCGGCCTCAGATTAGGCGGTATAAGACATGGATGGTTGGGTCTACATGTAAAGAAATTTTATAATCTTGAACTAAACACGTGCAATAATGCTTTCACCTCTAGAACAATCCCTGGAGGTTACCGCTGTTGGAATTTTCGCCACTCGGCGAAGCAGTCGCTTGTGAGGCTGGGTTAGATAGACTACTCAACAATCCAAGAATATCATTGTTTGGTACTGTTGAGTTAGTCGTAGTAGAATTGGAAGAGTTTCCAGCACCCATTCCCGAAAACAAGTCATTCAACTCATCTAGAATGTTATCACTATTCTCATTCGCCGTAGTACTATTGCTGTTGAGGATTTCTCCATCTATTTCCCCCTCATCGTCATCAAAATCCAACAAATTGTCTGCCTTGACTGCATTATTAACGATCTCATTCTTTGCGATCTGTTGAAGTTCTTCAAACTTTTTGTTTTGTAAGTCCGAGTTTGCGAAGAAAGATTTATCTGATTCATTCAATTTTATGAAGGAGGATGGGGGCTTGTAGAAGACGGAACTCAAATGGCCAAGCCCTAATAACATTTCCTCTAACAGACCTGGAGAGAATGTGTCAATGGTTGACTCTAAAACTGGAAGTTTGGCAAGAATAATGTCTTTCTGTAGTTTTTTATCATCCGTGGATAGAAGTCTCCAAAACATGTACGCCTTGTCTCTAACATCTGCATTTTCAACATCCTTTGTAGCTTTATTCAAGACAGTCTGTAACAAGTTAGGAATATTAGGAGTAGGTTTGAGCAAGCTGATTTTCACTATGGCGGTGAGGGCAGCTGATTGTACCAGGGGCTCCATATCATCAAAATTTTCAAGAATAACATTGAGCTTGTCCTCTAAGTGTGGTATCTCTTTCGGATACTCACTCAAAATCCATATATAAGAGGTCAATGATTCAGATCTAATCAAGTCATCGAAATCCAAATCAGCAATAACAGTTATGACACTGGACATAAACTCATTAGGATATCTTCTCAACACATTCTGAATGACGATGACAATTTCTCCAACCACGGATTCACCTCTGTTTATGAAAAGCTCAATCAAAATCTCAACTGCCTTCTTCGAGCATTTCGAAAGCTTGATAGCTAATTGACCAATGGCATAAATAGCTCTATTAACGAGGCTATTATCAACTTCCATTGAATACTCTCTCAATTCCGATAGCAAAAGCATGCAGTTCTCATCATTGGAAATTCTCGTCATTATTTCAATTTTCTCAAGCTTCAAATACAATGGATCGTTATATTTGATAAAGAATGCCCTTAACTCTTTATCCAAGATATTTGGATATTTCTCAAGCAAAATTCTAATGTTCTTCAATGCAACGTACTGGATCTCTGGTGCAGAACTTAGAAGGGAGCACAAGGGGCTAGATAGTCTTCCCAATGCATTTTTCTTCTCATTTGAAGGGATTTTGTCCAATTGTTTGAGTAACACCTTGATAGAAGAGAGAACAACTGCAGGATTCTCGTGTTGTAATTGTGGGGAGATTTTCTCAAGTATTTCATGGACCTCTTCAAGTGTTTGGGCATCATATTCTAGGAGAGCGGACAAGATTGAGATTCTCCCCCATTCGCTGCATTCATTCAAGGTTGAAAGGAGCTTGTTCAATATTCTCTTGTCGATCATGAATACTTCCTTTTGAGTTTTCTTTGATATTTCAATCAAAGAAGCAACGGCATTGGCAACAACCATCTGGTTGGTATCTTCAACAGACTCCAGCAAGTAATCCAAGAAGCCTTGTTCCATGCACACAGTAGGATTCAACTCGAAAAGCTTAGCGACACAAATAACAGCCGTCTTTCTGACGTAAGGATTGTCATCTCTTAACGTTCTCTTTAATGGAATGGACATGTAGTCAACCATTTTATCAACCCTTATACAACCCATAGTTCTGATTGCCAATGCTCTGATCAATGGATTTGGATCTTCAGAGTCTCGTATGAAAGTGTTCGTTGCTAGTATAACTAATTCCGGGTTTGTCTTGGCATAGTTCATGAGGTAGAGATATACCAATTTCTTCTGCTCAAGATCATGAGTAGCGACATTCTTCAAAACATCTGGGAACAAGGCAGATACATCTTTGCCAACAGTCATAGCTGCAATGACTCTCTGAATCGTGTCTTTTCTTTCATCGGCGTATTGGGAAACGAGACCTGAACGGAACTCGTAGTTCTCTCCCTTTTTGGGAACCTTGAAGAACTTCCTTAGCTTCCGCTCTATGATATTGGTGGCCATTTTCGGTACCTTCTAATTTATGTGAGCTTTGCTGTCTCTGTGTGGAGCATATTGCTTCCCTGTTGGAACCCCGTCGTTACCGGCCACCTGTTTCGAGCTGTCTCTTGCCAGTATATCAACACGATCAGCCTCGAACCTCGCACCTCGCACCTCGCACTTCAAAATTTTAGAGTGCACGTTGGAACCTTCATAATGGGGGATTCAGGCATCATGATTCAGGACTCAGTCTCTTTTGGCTGCAAATAAAGAGCAATTGCTAACAGATGAAGAAAAGTTTGCAGCCACAAAAGGATTCAGAGCGTTTTTAGGATTATGCCGTTAGACTTGCAACTTCACAGGATTCAGAAACTTTTGAAGCTTCTGAAAAATCCCCACCACGGGCCTCATTTTATTCATGTTGCAGGTACCAATGGTAAAGGTTCTGTTTGCTCTTATATTTCACATATTTTAACTGAAGCGGGAATAAAGAACGGTAGGTTTAACTCGCCACACTTAGTAACACCACGAGATTCTATACAGATAAATAACATTCCGGTATCTATCAGTCTATATGAGAAGTGTAAGGCTTACATCAATGAAACTAACGAAAAACATAAAGTTGGATGTACCGAATTTGAGTTACTTACATGCGTTGCCTTTCAAGTATTCGCTGAAACGGAAACACCAATTGCGATAATGGAAGTCGGTGTAGGGGGAAGAATGGATGCTACCAATGTGATTCCAGCTGAAAGAACTCTAGTTGTAGGCATAACCAAAGTGGCGCTTGATCATCTGAATCTATTAGGTAAAACTCTGGCTGAGATAGGATATCAGAAAGTCGGAATCTTTAAGGAAAAAGTACCTGCAGTCATTGATGGAACCAACGATGATAGTGTTCTACAAGTGGCACGTAATGAGGCCCGTGAGCTACAATGCTCGTTGACAGTCACAGATCCTTCGAGAGATTGCTACATTAAACCAGCATTACTAGGTGATTATCAGTATGATAATCTGGCTGTGGCTTTGAAAATGATTGACGTGCTTAAGTGCAAAGGCTACAATACTCTCACTGAAGAGTCTATTGAAAATGGAGTTAAGGCAACAGTTTGGCCGGGAAGATTACAAATGTACAATTTTGACGTGCAAAAGATCGGGTTAGACGATACTCAAAGTGTGCCAATACTTCTTGATGGAGCGCATAATTCACAGGCGGCAGTAGAATTGGGGAAATATCTTAGCAGTATAAGAAACAAAAATGGCTTCATTTTCGTGATAGCCATAACCAAGGGTAAAGAGTTGTCAGAACTATTCAAGCCCATAATCATCGGTAGCGATATGGTTATTTTTACCCAATTTAATGAGGGAATCGAGGGAATGCCATGGATTGAACCTACGAGTGTTGATATTTTGAAGGAACAAATAACTGCTGAAGAAATAGACTGCAAGGAAGTGCTTACGATTCCTCGCGTAGAAGATGCGATAATGGAGGCGATTTTGGAGTCCCGAAAATCAGGTAGGCAGATCGTTGTTTGTGGAAGTCTCTATCTTGTTGCTGATATCTTGAGACTTTGATCTGGAGTTTGTATGTTAGAAAAGGATTGTACTGTCGAATTGAACGAATGAGAGTGTATATATGTGTGTATATGATTTACAAATTTAGTTTGGTGAGTGAAGAATTTACGTTAATGTGCTTCGGGGATGATAGGCTTACCTTTCTGTACTCTTCTAACATTTTTAGCCCATTTCCGAATATCTCCACGATACTTTGCACTCACCTTCATTCCATCTTTCTCAAGGAAATCGGCGAGGAATGGGTGGTTCATCAGATCCCAAGGACTAGATCTTTGCTTCTCCTTAGTCAAGCACAGGGAAACAAAGTCAGAAAGTTCTCGGCTAAATCCATCCTTAACCGATAAGCTAGGCGGTTGTTCATTGACGATCCTCTGTAATAGTTCCAAGATAGAGGTTGGCCCTGAGTTATTATCATTTGAAAACGCGAGATTGCCAGAGGCAAGCTCATATAGCATAATACCCAAAGACCAAACGTCACCCTTTACAGAATAGACACCACCTTGAATTCTCTCAGGAGACATGTAAGTAGAAGTACCAACAAAAGTGTCAGCCATTGAGTTGATGAGTTCTCTCGATACACCAAAATCACAGAGTTTGATCTTACCTTTTGATGTTAGTAGCACATTTGAGGGTTTCACATCACGGTGGATGATTCTATGATTGTCGTATAGGTAGATTAGACCAGAGAGCACCGAGTATGCAACGTGTTTCAACATGAATTCGGGAAATGGGCCTGTTATCTTGAAAACGTGGGCTAATGATCCACAATCTGCATATTCCATGCAGATCACTACATTTCCCTCGTCCATAAATGTACCATAAAACTCTATAATAAACGGAGAATCACATTCATGCATGATTCTCAACTCTCTCATTATTTGAGACTGTATTACCTCCTTGGCTTCCAAATGAACGATTTTACGAGCCATTGTTTTTTGAGTTGGTAGATGCAACACTTTGGAGACCGTACCCGATTGACCAGAGCCTAGCTTTTTGAGGGCTATAAGTTCGTCGGCGCGTATCGGCATCTGATATTCAAGACCGAGTTCCAAGTTTCTAATATTTTTGATCAATTCATCAGCGTCTATCTTTCTTTCTGGATCTTTAACTTTCAATAGTGGATCACCTTTCCCATCTGAGAAATTGGACTTCTTTTCGTCTGCGTTGGTATTGATGGGGCCTAAAGTCAATTTTTTGAAGTTACGTCGATTGAGAGACCTTAATGGTATCTCTGTATCGGGAGTTTTCTTCTCAGCGTCAGTTGTCTTTAGCGAAGAAAGTCTCGTAGACATCATATTGGCAGGTGATTGTTGCTTGATGACAACATTTGATGCAAGTCTGTTCAGCTGTGGCTGTGGAGCAATTGGAATTGTTGAAGAGGATGGGGTGTAGTCGCTATCATCCACGGGGAAAAGAAAATTGGCGTCTTCTAATGAACTGGCGGAGATCTGCGCAGGACTTATCAATGATGCATCAAATGGAATCCCTCTAATGTTCGAGACATTCCCATTGGACATTGTGTTTGAGCGTAAGTTCAAAGTCAAGGGAGGGCCTGCCCTTCTGGATGATATTGACGTTTGTCTCTCGAGTGGGTCTTGGGAAGTATCTCTAGATGATGACGATGACATGAGATCCTCACTGCTGACACATGCTCCCAGATTACTGCGTGGTTTATTCTGATGTAGGTTCAAGGATAATGCCGGCATCTTGTTAGCCTTTGGTATCGGTGGAGCCGGCATCGACATGGACGTATGGCTACTGTTAAAGTTCGAAAAGGAACTGGCTGGAGTAGAGTGAGTGTGCAACAACGGGAGCGGGGCTCGAGAACGCTCTTCCTGTGGGGTTGGAGGGAGTTCCTTGTCAAAGTGCATGTCTGACATCCTTCTCTTGTATATGCAGCGTATACTATGGTGACTGTTGCGTGCACTTGCTGCTGCTGGGTGCTGTTGCCGCTGTGATCTGTACTCTATATTGCTGTACATACCCGCGTGTTTCAGTACAGCAGCGTGAAACAAAATGAAGTTGAAGATGGAGATCCAACCCATTTCGACTAACGGTGATTTCATGGCGTGTCCGAGGTCCACGGTCTGGGCACCGGCCGGTACGGATTACAGGTTTGGAAAGGCGCATACACCACGCGATAGGAGAGGAAAGCGTATTGTATTGATATGGACCAGCCGCAGCTTGCCGATGACTCGAAGAGAGTCTTCCATTTGCACGAGAAGGTGTACGTGTACCAAGGACCGTTGCTCTATGACGCCAAAATAGTAAGAACGTTTGATCCAGTACTGCAAAAAGTCGAATATTTTGACGAAAAGAAGAAAGAGACAGCTACAACGTCACCGGGCAAGAAGTTCCCAACGAAGATGCTTACTGGGATTTGCTATATGGTCCATTACCAAGGGTGGAATGTGAAATGGGACGAATGGGTTCTTCCACAACGAATCCTTGAAGTCAATAGCGTGAATACGATGCTCAAGGATAATTTACAATTTCAAGTGCAGGAAGAAGAACGATTGAAAGAGGAGGCTATTTTGGAAGCTGAACGTCAGAAACAGTTGCAGAAGGAGGCAGAAAGGGCAGATAAATTGAAGAAGAAGAGTTCCTCGAAAGCTGGGAAAAAGTCTACCGATTCTCTTGACGATGAAGCCCTTAACCCAGATGGTTCAAGAAAACGTAAGATGATTAAGCTCATGGTAAATGGAGCAAGTATTGAATCCATTATCAACGGCAATAATATGAAAACAAAGAAGGCTAGGGGGTCTAAAGAAAGTGTCAGCAGTTCTGAGAATGGAACACCCGAGGTTTCTGACAGTGCCAAGAGCACCAGCATAAACTTGACAGGCCTTCGACAACGGAAACGCTTTGGAGAAAAATATGACAATACTCCATTTTCTTTAGGTGAAATCAACGGTACTGCCATGGGTATGGGTATGGGGCCGTCGAGTAGTGTTGGCTACGAATCTCAAACTGGTTTCACGCACCGTGAAATTAAAGAACTTATTCCAGATGAACTTAAAATTATACTTGTTGATGATTGGGAGAATATTACGAAAAATCACAAACTTGTGTCGTTACCATCAGAACCCAACATCGGTGTAGGGAAGACGCTTGATGATTTCAAGGAGTTTTTGGTTGAGGAATTTGCAGAAGAGGAAATGGAACTTAAGGTACTTTTGGAGATCACGGAATCAATCAAACTGTACTTTGAGCAGTGCGTTGGTTGCTTTTTGTTATACAGATATGAGCGTCCTCAATACAACGAGTTAATTGAGCTTGAGACGGAACTGAGGTTATACGACTTGTACAGCTCGATTTTTTTATTGAGGTTATTATCCATATTTCCTAACATCCTAATGCTGAACAATGTCGATCCTGGGACCATCAAAATTAGCAAAGCATATTTGGACATTATCCTACATTGGCTAACGCTGAACAAGAAGAAATACTTCAAGAGTGAATACGAGAACCAATCACCCTGGATATCTATCATGCATGGATAGGCAACCGACCGTTGAGGTTACAAGGTCACACAAAAAGATTATTATAAAAAATACTTAGATAGAATTGAAAGGATATAGATACCGCATAGCATACTAGATGTACACGGTATTGTTAGCAATCTTGGTTTGCATCGTTTGAAGCATACGGTCAATGTCACTCTGTATATCAATCGGATAATCACCTGATACATCACGATGATTGTGTACATGGTCAAATCCCTTTCTGATTTTACTATAGTTAGCATCGAAATCAACGCTTTCCTTGTGAGTCAGAGAAATCGGTCTTGAGGAACTTTGTCTGGAAGATGTTTCATCGTGTCTGTCGAAAAGGTTATCCCTTGTATCGGTTGAACCCTCAGAGGTGGCAGAAGAGCAAGCAGTTTTTCTGTTGCTTTTCCTCTTGCTAACATCTAGTGTACTAGAACTATTGTTCTTAACATCCCGACGCGTGTTCGTATTCGTGTGCGTAGTTGTGTTTGTTTTCGTTTTCGATCCGGTGATTTTCCGATTCATATCGAGAGGGGGAGTTTGATGCATTGAAATTCTCTTCATTAGTTTTTCCTTCCTGATATCACATACTCGGTGAGCACTGAGGGAGCGTGCATCTAAACACAGTATCTCACCCATCTCTGAGACATCGAGAGAAACTATTTTCTTATCTGAAATTTTGATGGCAGAACCACATTCTTTGACTGGTTTTCTAGAATGGTTACCTAGAGTGACATTTCCAGCAGATACGTTTCGTAGAGCGTATGAGTTTGCAGAGTGTGAAATTGGTGATGATGTAGATCTGTAACTACATGAGGTTCTCCCGGCAAAATCCTTCCCGCTCAGCGTACATTCGACACCATTTAGAGAATTTAGGTCATTCAGATCCCATTTGGCCAAATAACCATCATCATCGCCTGTCCAAAGTGAATCCCCAGTCCATTTCAGCTGGGTGACTGTATCGGAGAAACCATTCAATGTAGTTAAGGGGCCAGATTCGTTTTTTCTGATATCCCAAATATGCACGGTGTTAGCCCCAGGATTTATCGTTGCTAGATGATACTCGCTATGATCACTCCAGGCCACCTTTGAGTATCCTGGACTCTTGTTTACTTCCGATAGAGTTCTAAATGACGTGGTAGAAGAAGTTAGGGCAGAAGTTGAGGATGATGATAGTGATGCTGTTGGTGGTAGGTATATTGATGTCTTGTTTGTATGTTTACCCGTACGCAGGTCAACTAAAGAAAGTCCAAAATCACCAACTACTGCTGTTAGGGAGTTCGAAATTGTGTTTAGAGCAAGATTGGCTATACCATTGGTACGTATCACTGAAAGTGGAGATCTCGAACGACTGGTATCCCAAAAGAAGAGGTTATGATTGTAGACTGAGACCATTGAATTGCAAGGAGCAGATGTCCACGATTTGGGAGTCAGTTCTAGTGCGGATATGGTTGTAGATAGTTTACCATTGTTTAGAAGAAGGTTGAAAGAATTGTGGTGATAGTTTGATTGCTGTAAATGCTTACTATGGTTGAATCGTTTGATAATTTCAGCATTTTCAAAAACCGTGTTTTCCGTCAGTGGGATGGCTGATAAGTAGACGATACCATTTGAGTGGCCCGATAATAAGAATTTGAAATCGTGAGAAGTTTCTGAAGAAGTTGGAGCGAGGAACTGTAATTTGTGGATGTCAGGTAAAGTGATAGACGCCAGGTGAATGAGAGAGTCAGAATCTTCGACTAGTCGGTAAATTTTCAAATTTTCAGATAGGTAGTTGGAACCTACTGCGATTGTATCCTCATTTCTGGAGATGGCGACGTTTGAAGGAATATAAGAGGCGGTGATACCTCCACCATTGTCAAGATCGTTTTCGATCCTCCAGTAGTTTGAATGAACGTTGATTTTGGAAGAAGAAGAGAGAGACATTGCTGGTGTTGTTCGCTGGATAATGGATTACCAATGAGTGACCTTAAAAAGAGTGTAAGAAGTTGGATTGTCGATTGGCTAATCTTGACTAATAGCTAATGGCTATATGACTTATGACTTATAGCTTTTCACTTTTAGCTTATGTGCGGGTTCGGCTTATGATATATAACGGTGTAGAAGTCCGTGTTGTGTTGGTATATACACGCGTGAGGTATTTCTCCCTTTAGAGCTGAAGACAAGACAATGGTGAGGAAGTTAGACGCGGAAGTTAGACGAAGGGGAACCGATCATAGACGAGTAGCATTCGGCTCCTGCAAACCAGAGGGACGAAGAGGCTGCCGCTACAGTCTTATACTTTTCTATGGTGTCACTTTCTAGTCTAGTCTATCACGTTAGCTGAACTAATAGTGCAGCAACCAGCAACCGTGTGGAAGAAAGACTGAAAGTAGTAATGGACCGGTGCCATTAAAGCCAGCCACCAGCCACCAGCTGCCGAAAAAAGTTGAGCCTTAACGTTAGGGGTTAGGGGTGTTAGGGCGGCACTAAACCTTAAACTAGCGCGCCGGTGGATGAGGCTGTGCCGCTGGAATTTTTTCATTCTCGCGTCGCGTGTTTAGAATCAGCTAGGAGCAATGGGCTGACAGGCGACGTCTAAGTATACTCCGTTCGCAAAGGTTGTTCAATTACATTTCCGTGCCATATATAGAGGTGACGGTGACGAACTAACTTATACGCTACATTTACAGTTATCAAAATGAGACACAACAACTCCGAGAGTAGTCGCTTTTTTCAAAGAAGTGCAAACTGAATCCTTACCTCTCTAGATGCATTACTGAAGTCCGTCAAGTTTTCTAGCGTTTCTCCTTTATTCTCTATTTTGCTTCCAATTTATCAGTATTATATGTAGTTGAATGAGGGCTATTGATTTGATATTTTGGGAATGATTGTTGGCCCCAACGTGACGTATTAGATCAATACTTTCGTTTTCGTAAGAGCGTAATATTGGTTTCACGCAGCGCTGAAATGGTCTTTCTTAAAGCTCTATCAGAGCACGCCGTACGTATTTTCCGGAAATGAGGCAAACAGGGTTATAAAGGGCTTATTAAGACAAACACTTCTACTGAAAGCTGGACTCATGATAGAGCCCCAGTTAAAAGTACTTCGTAATCAAAGAGTAAAATGACCAAAAAAGACCTTCCAAAGCTGTTCACTACGACTCTATTAACTTATGCAGATTTAAAGCTCTGTAAAAGAAGTGAGTAAGTTTATAAAATTCAGGCCAAGGCGAACAATTCTATGGATGGCTTTGGGCAAGAAGTGGTGCCAGTAAAAAGTTGTGTGGAATCAGCGTGCAAAAAGAGGGAAAAGAGCGATTCAGAGCAGATTAATATGGGTATCGCGCGAAAAACGGAAGGAATCAGGGACCCAGTAAATTGCAATTTTTCGCGACCAGAATTCTACTAACTTTTATAGTGGGAAAATCCATTTCTCAAATTAAGGTGCGAACGTACTTTTCAAAATCAAGGGGCGCAAGTGGCGCATGCAAGGTCACGTGACGGAGGGGGTATTGCAAACGCGCTTACACCTTACACCTTCCCGATCAGGTACTTACGTAATTCTCGGATATTTTTCAGTATTTCATTTCTCCTCACCTTAACAACAAATACCATCGATACAAACTCATCAACACTAACTTTCTGGATGTAGACAATGTAGATGCTAAAGGATAAGAAGAATGTGAGCATTGGGAACCTTTGATTGCCAAGTACATGAATTAGATCAAGCGACATGGTCAAGCGGGCTTCAAGATGCGCCATACTAGGGCAGAAATGGTGATGGATGATGTCAAAGAGATGATTGAGCGGATTGGCTCCAACGGATTCAGGACGAGTAAGCTTTGGGCCTCCTTGCGACTGAACAAGCGACTAGCAGTTTCTCCGCTGAAGATGAACTGCACTCGAAACTGTTCTACTCAGACTTAATCAGGCGTTTCACTTCAATCATAATGAAGGATGTAACCATGCTTATGACAGTTTTGAGAATGCCAAACTCATTTACTCCCCACCTTTAAGATCCAACCAGAAAGATTTAGAAGGAGTTTGGAAACATTTGATCAACGGAACTGTCACCATCTTCAGCAGCGATCATGCTCCATCAATTTATGACCATCCAAAGGGTAAGAAGAAAGGCTTGGTTAATGGAACTCCGCATTATATTGATGTTCCAAATAGCTTACCAGGAGCGGAGACAGGTAGAATCAGTGCGCAGAGATTTGCGGAGGTGACATCCATAAATCTTGCCAAACTTATGGATTGGGTGATAGAAAGGGTAGTATTTCAGTTAGATTCGGTGCCGATATTAACATTTGGTACCCTGAAGGTGGTATGGAGAAGTTCAGACTGATTACTACGGGATTACTATTGGATAAACATCAACTAATCAAATCTTTTGTTGACGAGATTTCATACTTTGCAATTCTTGGTTCAGAAATAATGGAAGTAATGAAGAGAAGTAAAAATATGATTATTTTCATGATTTTAATATCTCTTTTGGTGTTATCAGTTATTTTTGAAATATTGGAAATAAAATAACTGATAACACGAAAAGAGATAATAAAATCATGGAAGCCAGGTGAGTGAAAACCAAAAATAAGACACTACTCTGATGGTGGACAGAAGACTAAGAGATACCAAAGGCCTACGATCGGTATAATGGCTTGATGATTCTCTTAAACGTGAAGACCAAGAAAAATAGTGACAGTTTATCAGTGTACGTCACGACGAGAGCACTATGAGTTTGATCAGCATAGGACGCGTACGTCTGGAACTCTCTGTTTGATGAACTGTGATCTTCTTCATTATTCCAACTGATTGTACTGAATGATACTGAATACCAGTAAAACTCAGCTTGAAACTTCTTGAACTGCTCCCATGTCAAGGATGAGAAATAGGGCGAGACGCTGATAATATCACCGAAATTCTAGAGTTGCACTTGCGCAGATGGCGTAGCGATCAAGAATTTCGGTGATATTATCAGCGTCTCGCCTCTCCTCCGAGAGTTGGTAGGAGTAATTGAGTGATGATGGTGGCGAGTAACCGAGATCGACTTGGAAGGGTGATGAACCACCGAGGGCGATGGAGGGATTGGAGTTGATCGTGAATTCCGCGAGGGGAATCATGGCGATCCAATCGTCGTTGGCGTCGATGGTGGTCCTGAGGTAATCCTGAAGAGTTCGGATGTAGCGTTCCACTTTGCCGTTGCTAGCATGATGCGCTGTGACTGACAGATTGTGTTTTATGTGAAAGTTTTCCATCAATTGAGAGGTCAGGTTAGCGGTGAACGGTCGGATGTGATGACTTCGGGTGTACCATGAAGCGGAAAGTGGAAAGTAGTGAGATGATTAATGAAATCGATGTTCGAGAACTTATTCGGGATTGGGGTGAAGTGGCAACGGGAGGAAAAGAGATCAACTGTGACGAGGACGGCGCTGACCTCAGTATTGTGATGCTGGACGGTTGAGAACCCACTGACGATGTCGAAAGCCACGTGGGACCAGCGACTTGTGGGAGTTTCAGGATGTTGGAGGTGGCCGAGGGTGGAATTGGGTGCGTTGAAGAGGCAACAATGTTCGCACGATGAAATGTAAGTGTTGATCACTTTCTGCATGTTAGGAAAGTAAAAATGTTGTTTCAAGCGTGCGTATGACTATTCATGCCCGGGTGGCCAGCTAGGTGCGAGTTGTGGAAATCATCAAGCAGTTGAGGTTGTACCGACGTTGGAATACAAATGTGACCATCGTAGAGGAGGATGCCAGTCGTAACGTTAGTTGTGTACGGATGTGGCATCGTGTTGAAGATCGGACCGAAGTGCTTGCTGGTTCGAGTGAATCTGAATTAAGTTGTTGATGTGGGCCACGTCGTCTGTCTTCTGAGTGTGGTTAATCAGAATGCATGATAAGTAATCAGCCAGATGATTCGTGGCGCCTTGGATGTACACCGTGTGTGAATTATAACCAATGAGCGATGCAAGCCAACGAGAGTGCTTGGGTGGTAAGTCGGTTTGATTGAAGATGGCCATAATTGGTTTATGGTCGGTTTCGACTGTCACATCTTGCAGATTGTGAATGTAGTTCCGGAATTTCTCGCAGGCGACCTTGATAGCGAACATCTCTTTGTCGATGGTTGACCAGTTTCGTTGTGTTGGGTTGAACGTTTGAGAACGGAAAGCGACGGGTGTTCAAGTTTCTTCCTGTTGTTGCCAGAGGACGACGCCGATGCCGATGTCGCTTGCTTCAGTTGAGATTTTCGTTGGTAGGGACGAATCGAATGGGTGAAGACTCAGGAAATCCTTTTCAATGGAGAGGAGAGATAGCTCGTCTGTCCAGTTAGATAACGTGTTACCGAACAGTGCTGAGAGTGGAGCGGTGATATTAGCGTACTTCGATAAGAATTCTCAATGAGCATATTGTACTAATCTAACGCACTATAGGTAAAGAAAATGTAACTAATCTCTACGAAATTCCATTCTAAACTTCACGTTGCGTAGCAATAATTTCAAGTCGTTTCATCCAGATGTTAGCAACTCTTATCAAACTTATGATATGCTTTCAACTCTTCAAGCCACAAGCTAGCAAGTTAATACCATCACCCATCCGACTAGGCTGATCACGCGCGCATACTATCAGAGGATACTATAAGCTATTAACCCGATAGCCACACTTACTTGTACCGTAAGTTATACGTCGTAGTTCCATCACGACGTTCCCTCTTAGTGACCTTTAGAGAAGTCTAAATAGATCCACACAACAATAGGAATATTATCCACGCAAACAAGATATTCCTTTACACCGGCAGTTTGACATTATCGCTCTTGAAGCTTTTGAGGATCAGATACCTTTCAACTATCTTTCTGGTGAGATGAGTACTAATCGCATGGTGTTGAGGTGAAGTAGTGATTACTTGTTCGGTTTCAGCTAATCTTGGGCTTCTTCTTGGCGGCAATTTTAACGTGAGAATCTTGATGGAGTCTACACTATCTGGTGCTACCATATAATGATTAAGTTGTTTGCGTGGATGTAAACCTCGATGTTGTGTGAATCTGAATAGACTTCACCAGACTTCACCAGACTTCACAAAGGGGGAACATCATGGTAAGTGCAGCTATCTGGTTAATAACTTTTAGTATCCTCTGATAGCATACGCGCGTAATCAGCTTAGTCGGAATGGGTGATGGCATAGACCTGTCAACATTAAAATCATAATTATGAGGAAAATCATCCAATATCGTTTCGTGTTTGAAATCCCCCCAAACTCTAGGGACTGGGCAAGTTGTGTCTCCTTTTTCCAATGATGATTAAAGCTATTACTTGAGTCTCTTGCTTCAACATGTCATAGTTCGGGAATCTTGAAGATCTCAAACTGGGATTGTGACTTCTGAAGAAACATACCTAAACCTTGTAAATATTCCATGTACTCAAAAAATTGCACTTGGTACTTCGAAAAAAGCAACGGGCTTTCTCATGCTTTTATATATGAAGTCTAACTCAAAATGGCTCGAAACTTGGTATCGAATATTCACCATGGACTGAGGTTGTTGTTTCAGATCTTGATATTTATGGGTAGTATGCAAGGATATGCTTTGTGCTTAGATAGATTAAAAAATCATCTCTCCCAAGTGATTGAGATTGTATATCCAGATGAGAAGAACCCCCATGTTTATTCAGGACATGCCAATTGATTCACCAGGATGGTAGAGAATGGAAGCCAAATGTTAGTAAACATTTAATAGTACTCAGTGGCTAAAGGCCAAAGTCCGAACAATTCATGTTCCCGGCAGCGACGCGACTGTGCTTGTTGCTGTCCATGTACACCCGTGCACCCGGCATTTTTGCCTATTCTCTGTGGCCTATTGCCTATTGCCTATTGCCTATGGCTCATCCTCGGATATCGGACCGGTCCGCTGTAATTCATAATTCAGATTCAGATTCAGGACATGGCACGACAGGCGACAGCAAACCAATGCAGTACAGTACAGTGTAGTGTAGTGTTGTGTAGTGCAGAACACTGCGCAGTACAGCGGCGAACAGCAACAACAGACAACAGGCAACGGCAACGACAGCCACAGCACCCCAGCAGCATAGCAACAACAGAGGCACCATCGGGCACAGAGCCGGTCACACCTACAGCACCCCCATTACTTTACTTTACGTCTGATCGCCCCCCGCCACAGGCCTCTCGCTGAGCTTCTTTCGCATTTATAAGCCCCCACACGACACAGATCGCCACAGCATTTACATTCACATCTCTAATTGAAACACAATGGCTACTCGTTCAAAGATAACCGTTAAGGTGCTGTCTGCAGATGGTCTATACAAACGTGAAATCTTCAAATCTCCTGATCCCTTCGCCGTTTTAACTGTAGATGGATCCCAAACTCAGACAACAGAAACTGTAAAAAGAACTTCATCACCTCATTGGAATCAGTCCTTTGAGTTTACCGTCACAGAAAACTCAGTTTTGATTATACAAGTTTTCGATCAGAGAAAGTTTAAGAAGAAGGACCAAGGTTTCCTTGGTGTTATCAATCTCAGACTTGGAGACTACATCAATTTCAATGACCCTTCATGTGAACAAACCGTTGCGGAAGAATTGAAGAAATCAAACTCTAACCTACCTGTCTCTGGTAAGATCATAATATCCATATCTCACAAGAACACATCTAGAGACTCCAGGGATCCAACCAATTTTGCCAATGCAAATTCAAGACATCACTCAAACTCCGCATCGACTCGTTCTTCCATCCCTAATACCGCAACCACAACGTCCAACTCAAATGTACACCACAGTCCAAGTGTGGGGTCCTCCTCCAACCAATTCCCTGGAATGGTAGGATCGTCTTCCACTGTTTCAGCATCCAATACTAGCCCAAGCGGAACCTCGAACTCCACATCAAGACAATTCTCATCTTTTGAAGATCAACTGGGTAGATTACCTCCTGGATGGGAACGTAGAACTGATAATTTTGGTAGAACTTACTATGTTGATCATAACACTAGAACTACAACCTGGAAGAGACCTACATTGGACGCCAATGATCACAGAAATTCAAACAATCATAGTACATTACCACCTTCCATAAACTCACCATCTCAACCAATGACAAACCTTAATTTGACAGAAGATGAGGCTTCCACTCTCGAAGCAACGGGCCAAACAGTACCTGGATTGGGTGAATTACCACCAGGATGGGAACAAAGATTCACACCAGAGGGTAGACCTTATTATGTCGATCATAACACTAGGACTACCACATGGGTTGATCCAAGAAGGCAACAATTTGTGAAGTCTTTTGGTGCAAATTCAGGATATAACGCACAGAGATTGTCTGCTATGGGTCCATTACCGAGCGGTTGGGAGATGAGACTTGCCAACACATCGAGAGTTTATTTCGTTGATCATAACACCAAGACCACAACTTGGGACGACCCTAGATTGCCATCATCATTGGATCAAAACGTTCCTCAGTATAAACGTGATTTCAGAAGAAAGCTGGTATATTTCCGCTCTCAACCTGCATTGAGAATCTTACCTGGTCAATGCCACATTAAGGTTAGAAGAGATTGCTTGCTTGAAGATTCCTTTAGAGAAGTCATGAGACAAACTCCTGAAGATTTGAAGAAGAGATTGATGATCAAGTTTGAAGGTGAAGAAGGTTTGGATTATGGTGGAGTTTCCAGAGAATTTTTCCAACAATTATCTCATGAGGTGTTTAACCCTGCTTACGGTTTGTTCAAATACGCTTCAAGTGATAACTACACGCTGCAGATCAATCCTAACTCTAACATCAATCCTGAACATTTGAACTATTTCAAGTTTGTCGGCAGAACTGTCGGTTTGGCGGTCTTCCACCGTAGGTTCTTAGATGCCTTCTTCGTTGGTGCAATGTACAAGATGATGTTACGTAAGAAGATTGTTCTACAAGATATGGAAAGCGTGGATGTGGAGATGTACAAATCCTTATGTTGGATGTTGGAGAATGATATAACTGACATCTTATATGAAACTTTCTCCGTTGAGGAGGACAGATTTGGTGAAAAGGTCACCATTGACCTCAAACCAAATGGACGTAACATTGAGGTGACGAATGAGAATAAACGTGAATATGTTGAGTTGAAGACTGAGTGGATCATTTCCAAACCCGTCGAGGGTCAATTCCGTTCCTTCATGGAAGGTTTCAATGAATTAATTCCACAAGAATTAGTTCAAGTGTTTGATGAACGTGAATTGGAGCTTTTGATTGGTGGTTTGGCAGAAATTGATGTGGAAGATTGGAAGAAACACACTGATTATAGAGGATACCAAGAGAGTGATGAAGTCATCCAATGGTTCTGGAAGGCAGTTGGTGAATGGGAGAGTGAACAACGTGCTAGATTACTACAATTTACAACAGGTACTTCGAGAATTCCTGTCAATGGATTCAAAGATTTGCAAGGTTCTGATGGTCCAAGAAGATTTACTATTGAAAAGGCTGGTGAGGGTGATCAATTGCCAAAATCACACACTTGTTTCAACAGAGTCGATTTACCACCTTACAAAGATTATGATTCTCTGAAGAAGAAGTTGACCATTGCTGTTGAAAATACGATTGGTTTCGGTCAAGAATGATTTAGTTATCGATTATACTTCTCTAACCCACTTTTTATTTCTCTCTTACTAGCTCTACTATTACGATTACCATCTTTATCCTTATTACCTTTCTTCTTTACTTTACATTACTTTGAAAATATATTTTACCCGTTTAAAGACCGTGCATACTTATAGTC